>CAKNXH010041900.1:0-13100 GCA_932178445.1 Andricus quercusramuli
CGCAGGTAGGCAAAGGTGGGTTGACAGACCGTCAGTAGACAATACAAAATGTGGTAGCCACATGTTTTGAAACGGCCGAGAAATCGCTAAAATTATTTTCCAACGAAGAATCTTCAATTGAAGATAGGTATAATAAAATTTGGTTTCATTTTTTCTGATATCTATATGAATATAATATTTTTTGAATAAACAAAATAAAAATCAGGAACCTGGAGTTTGCTAGGAATTTTGTATTGAGTAATTAAGAAAAAAAAAAGTGAATCGGTTGCCACACTGCAGTGGACCGCGACGAGTTTTGCTGTTCGCCTCTACTCAGTATAACTCAAAAATGCGTACCAAAGTGCGTCGCGTAGGCGTTCCCGTTCGCGTTCGCGTTCGAGTATGCATGGGCCTTTAGAGTATCGAGCTGAGGGGATATTTATGACGTCGATGTATGTTCTCGCGCGAATGGAGGGATGATGCGAGGGAGAGCAGAGGCCCAGGGCATGCGTGCAAAGGCCCAACTTGCGTTGGAGGAGCGCTTTTCCGAAAAGCGTCATTCTGTTTGAGACCTCTGATTTCTTCACTTCGTCGGAAGAATCAGATCTGTATTTTAACTAGTTAGAACTTTTATTTGGTTAAAAATATATAAAATATATATATATATATAATATATAATATATATATATATATATAATATATATATATAATGTATATATAATATAATAATATATAATATATATATAATATATATAAAATATATTATCTCCTAGAATCGAGCCATCATTTTGTTTATTTCTAATTTGAATTCTCCCGGTTTAATTCAATAACTAGAATGACAAAAACCAGCATATCACGAGAGTCAAAAACCACCTATGGGTTTGGCTCGGCCGGATGCGTATTTTCTATCTGCCGCTCAGCCCTATCCGACCGCGTGCAAAAGTGCTGGCTAACGTTTGATGCCCGCCATTAACTAATCCGCTGGCGGCGCTGCTGCGCTTCATGCTGACAGATACATTAGGCGATATGACAAATGTCAATAAAAAATGAGCTATTAATGAAACAATAAGTTTCAGTCATTCATAGAGTGCATAAAAGAAATTAATTATTTTAAAACTATAGATTGATGCATAATTTCACATAAATTTAATACCATTGCAACAAAAAAGAGACCATCAGATTTAGTGTTCAGTTTTATTTTAAAATTGCAGAGGGACATAATGTGTGTTATAGAATAGAGAAAAACTGAAATTCTACCATGTAAAATTGCATCAGTAAATCTGTCTTCATAATTTTATTTAACATGTGCAAAAGTAATTTTATTGTGAAACAATTAATGGAAATTGTATTTTAACAGCATTATCAGGTAGTTATTTTTCAGCACTTTAATAGGCTCATCCAAATCGTTGTGTTTGTTTTATAATTGAAACTTACGTCGTAAAGTTCGTTCTTAGTCAAACTTTTCATAGTTGTAGCACTTTTTTCAACTTTCGATGTTAAAATATGCAAATTTTTGTTTTAACATTTGACACTTTGAAGGTTCCGTTCATTATCGCGGATGAATAACTCGTAGCCAGAAACATGAACAAAATTAGTATTTACAGAATATGTATATCAGGTCTTCCGTTTATCCTCCTAAAAATATTGCGTTCTCCCCCAGCATTTTTCTATTAAAATATCAGTTTTCAAAATAGCCAAAAGGATTGCTATTTTGAGGCTTGGTTATCCGAGGCAATGACTTAAGTTGAAGTTGTCTGAATATTTTGAAATTCAATTTTCAGGAGGGTAAAGTGAGGACCTGATTTACACTAAATGTGAATCTTGAATCTCGAATTTTCTCCCTGCGTCATTCATCCGTGAAAATGAATAAAATCTCCAATCTCGAATTTAAAAACAAAAACTTCCATTCTTCAGTATAAAAAGATTAGAAAAGGACTACAACTACGAAAAATCTGACCATGAATGAAGCTTACGACGGTAGGATATAATTTAAGAAAAACGTGATGCAGCGTTTTTAATAAAGCAATGGAAGTTCTAAAAATAGTTATTTTTGTACTAGGAATCTGTATTATTTCTAGAGATGGTAACTATCGATCACTCGAGAAATCCTTCACACACCGTAAAATTGGAATTCTATAATATCGATGAAAGGTATCTCCTCTGATAGTGTTAACATCCTTCCAGACCAGATGAAGCTAAAAATTGAATATTTTTAAAACTAAATTTCTTTCGAAAAAAAGATCTACTTCTTTTCGCTCCGCTGAGAATCGAACGCCAGGTCAACTGATTGCCGGTCAGGTGCTCTAACCACTAAGCTACTGGAGGGATCGGAAGAAGAGTCTTTTTTCTAATACGCTTTATTTGCAAGGTGTTACGTTAGATACATGTTTTTACTGAGAATCTGTATTATCTTTAGAGATGGTAACAATCGATCACTAGAGAAATCCTTCACACACCGTGAAATTGGAATTCTAGAATATCATTCAAAGGTATCTCCTCTAATACAGATAGTGTTAACGTCCTTTCAGACCAGATGGAGCTGAAAATTAAATATTTTTAAAATTAAATTTTTTTTCCGAAAAAAAATCTACTCCTTTTCGCTCCGCTGGGAATCGAACACCATGTCAACTGATTGCCGATCAGGTGCTCTAACCACTGAGCTACTGGAGCGATCGGAAGAAGAGTCTTTTTTCTAATACGCTTTATTCGCAAGGTGTTACGTTAGATACATGTTTTTACTAGGAATCTGTATTATCTTTAGAGATGGCAACTATCGATCACTAGAGAAATCCTTCACACACCGTGAAATTGGAATTCTATATTATCGATCAAAGGTTTCTCCTCTAATACAGATAGTGTTAACGTCCTCTTAGACCAGATGGAGATAAAAAATAAATATTTTTAAAATTAAATTTTTTTTCGAAAAAAAGATCTATTCCTCTTAGCTCCGCTGGGAATCGAACGCCAGGTCAACTGATTGCCGGTCAGGTGCTCTAACCACTAAGCTACTGGAGAGATCGGAAGAAGAGTCCTTTTTTTCGAATAAGCATTATTTGCAAGGTGTTATGTTAGATACATGTTTTTACTGAGAATCTGTATTATCTTTAGTGATGGTAACTATCGATCACTAGAGAAATCCTTCACACGCCGTGAAATTGGAATTCTATAATATCGATCGAAGGTATCTCCTCTGATACAGATAGTGTTAACGTCCTTTCAGACCAGATGGAGCTAAAAATTAAGTATTTTTAAAATTAAATTTTTTGCGAAAAAAAGATCTACTCCTTTTCGCTCCGCTGGAAATTGAACGCCAGGTCAACTGATTGCCGGTCAGGTGCTCTAACCACTAAACTACTGGAGATATCGGAAGAAGAGTCCTTTTTTCGAATACGCTTTATTTGCAAGGTGTTATGTTAGATACATGTTTTTACTAGGAATCTGCATTATCTTTAGAGACGGTAACTATCGATCACTATAGAAATCCTTCACACACCGTAAAATTGGAATTCTATAATATCGATCAAAGGTATCTCCTCTAATACAGATAGTGCTAACGTCCTTTCAGACCAGATGGAGCTTAAAATTAAATATTTTTAAAATTAAATTTTTTTCCGAAAAAAAGATCTACTCCTTTTTGCTCCGCTGGGGATCGAAAAAAAAATTAATTTTTAGCTCCATATGGTCTAAAAGGACGTTAACACTATCTGTATTAGACGAGATACCTTTGATCGATATTATAGAATTCCAATTTCACGGTGTGTGAAGGATTTCTCTAGTGATCGATAGTTACCATCTCTAAAGGTAATATAGATTCCTAGTAAAAACATGTATCTAACATAACACCTTGTAAATAAAGCGTATTCGAAAAAAGGACTCTTCTTCCGATCTCTCCAACAGCTTAGTGGTTAGAGCACCCGACTGGCAATCAGTTGACCTGGCGTTCGATTCCCGGTGGAGCGAAAAGGAGTAGATCTTTTTTTCGAAAAAAAATTTAATTTTAAATTATTTAATTTTAAGCTTCATCTTGTCTAAAAGGACGTTAAAACGGTCTGTATTAGAGGAGATACCTTTGATCGATATTACAGAATTCCAATTTCACGGTGTGTGTAGGATTTCTCTAGTGATCGATAGTTACCATCTCTAAAGATAATACAGATTCCTAGTAAAATCATGTATCTAACATAACACCTTACAAATAAAGCGTATTCGAAAAAAGCACTCTTCTTCTGATCTCTCCAGTAGCTTAGTGGTTAGAGCACCTGACCGGCAATCAGTTCACCTGGCGTTCGATTCCCAGCGGAGCTAAAAGGAGATCTTTTTTTTAAAAAAAGATTTAATTTTAAAAATATTTCATTTTTAGCTCCATCTGGTCTGAAAGGACGTGAACACTATCTGTATTAGAGGAGATACCTTTGAACGATATTATAGACTTCCAATTTCACGGTGTGTGAAGGATTTCTATAGTGATCGATAGTTACCATCTCTAAAGATAATACAGATTCCTAGTAAAAACATGTATCTAACATAACACCTTGCAAATAAAGCGTATTCGAAAAAAGTACTCTTCTTCCGATCTCTCCAGTAGCTTAGTGGTTAGAGCACCTGACCGGTAATCAATTGACCTGGCGTTCAATTCTCAGCGGAGCGAAAAAGAGCAGATCTTTTTTCGGAAAAAAATTTAATTTTAAAAACATTTAATTTTTAGCTCCATCTGGTCTGAAAGGACGTTAACACTATCTGTATTAGAGGAGATACCTTTGATGTATATTACAGAATTCCAATTTCACGGTGTGTGAAGGATTTCTCTAGTGATCGATGGTTACCATCTCTAAAGATAATACAGATTCTCAGTAAAAACATGTATCTAACATAACACCTTGTAAATAAAGCGTATTCGAAAAAAGGACTCTCCTTCCGATCTCTCCAGTAGCTTAGTGGTTAGAGCACCTGGCCGGCAATCAGTTGACCTGGCGTTCGATTCCCAGTGGAGCGAAAGGTAGTAGATTTTTTTTTCGAAAAAAAATTTAATTTCAAATAATTAATTTTTAGCTTCATCTTGTCTAAAAGGACGTTAACACTGTCTGTATTAGAGGAGATACCTTTGATCGATATTATAGAATTCCAAATTTCAGGGTGTGTGTAGGATTTCTCTAGTGATCGATAGTTACCGTCTCTAAAGATAATACAGATTCCTAGTAAAAACATGTATCTAACATAACACCTTGCAAATAAATCGTATTCGAAAAAAGGAATCTTCTTCCGATCTCTCCAGTAGCTTAGTGGTTCGAGCACCTGACCGGCAATCAGTTGACCTGGCGTTCGATTCCCAGCGGAGGGAAAAGGAGGAGACCTTTTTGCGAACAAAAAATTTGATTTTAAATTATTGTTAAGCTATATAGTATATAGGTATACATTTATATTGTATATCACAGCAGCAAGAGCGAACGCTTGAGAGAGAGTGAGCACACACACACACACAACTATGGTACCCCTTCCTTCTCCAGTATGCGTGAGAGAGTACGGTGTAGGGCCAGTAGTCCACAAGGTAATCAGCACAATGAATGTAGTACTTTGAACACGTGTATATAGTTTTGACTTTAATAATTAAATATTATAGAAAGAGAATAACTACTGTTATGAAAGCTTATTTAAAACCCAGTAGATCAGCATGGTAGCAATCCGTGGTTTATAAAAAGTGAAAAATACGGCAATGTCAAAGGATTAAAGTGAGTGCACAAAAGTGAGGTTAGAAGAGCACATGGTGACTTTTAATGAAATTAGTCTATCCGTTCCGAGTAACGGCGACGTTAGGATGATTCACTTGTTTTCGAGTACGTAGGAACACTCGTAAACAAAGAAAAGGCAAAATTATAAATAATAGTGAAACAAAAGTTCAGTGAAAAGTTAAAACACGAGGTGAAGTGAACACATGCAATCTTTTCGAGGCTAATAATGCGGTCGGATGAGCAGTGAAGGCAAATAAGTCGAATTTAAATGTTTACTATAAATAAATGGATAAAAAGTGAAAATTTAAGTGAAGAATTCGACAGTCAGAAGTTGAGTTTAGAAGCTAGAAATTATCTAAGAAAAGTTTTTCTAAAGACTTTAAAAAGGATTTTAATTTTGAAAACTGAAGTTGAGAAAAGTGACAAAATAAAAGAAGAAATGGAGAAACACGAGATAAAAATACCAGTTTTCGATGGCGAAGAATACGTTATGTGGGAAAAGCGTATTACATTGTACCTAAAATTGAAGAAGTGCCATGAAGTCATAGAAAGAGAAAGACTTGTAACCGAAAAAGAAGAAGATTGGAATCAAAAGGATATATTAACGATGAATCATATATATTGTGCGATTATGAACAAACAGATGGAGTTTATTAATGATAAAAGGACGGCTTATGATGTAATGAAATAGTTCGACAGTAGATATTTGGAAGAGTCGACTGCACTACAAATAATCTTCAGGAATAAATTGGAAAAAATGAAATTAGAGAACTACAGTGATTCAGCAACGTTTTTAAGTGAGTTTGAAAAATCAGTGAATGAATTGAAAAGTGCGGGCGCATAGATCACAGAGAAAGAGAAATTGAATTATATGCTGATCACATTGCCGGATACATATAGCTACATAGGTGATTTGATCAATGTCTTAAAACCGGAGGACCAAACGGTTGCTTACGTGAAAAATAAAATAGAGATCGCTGAAAAGAAAAGTAAAAGTGAACATGAAGAAAGGAAAACGAACGCATTTGCTGCACAGAAGGAAGGCTGTTTTACGTGCGGAGACGTAGGCCATTTTGCCAGAGAATGTACCAAGAACAAAGGAGAGTACAATGCGTGGCGTGGGCCATCACGTGGTCGTGGCTACAGTAGAGCCAGCGGCGGATTCAGACGAGCCAGCGGCGGTTAAGGCCCATGCATACTCGAACGCGAACGCCTACGCCTACGCGACGCACTTTAGTACGCATTTTTGAGTTATACTGAGTAGAGGCGAACAGCAAAACTCGCCGCGGTCCACTGCAGTGTGGCAACCGATTCACTTTTTTTTTTTTAATTACTCAATACAAAATTCCTAGCAAACTGAAAAAATTGAAGATTCTTCGTTGGAAAATCATTTTAGCGATCTCTCGGCCGTTTCAAAACATGTGGCTACCACATATTGTATTGTCTACTGACGGTCTGTCAACCCACCTTTGCCTACCTGCGTACCATATACTTTTATATTAACTAGGTACAGCTTCGTTTCTCGGTCTTTGACTATACATGTGCTTTGCTACTCAAAGACTTTCAGTTACCTTTAATTTATACATATTTTTACGGCTTGTACCGTAAGCCGCTGCAATATCCGACAGGGATTACATTACTAGAATGTGAACAATCATTATGAACAATTATCTGCTAACTTCATTGTGATACAATAATAACCGTTTTTACAACGGAATGGACCATAACATTAACAACAAATAACACCCTCTTACCACGCAAGAGTACTTCCAGAATACAAATAATTTGATTATTGTATGTTTTAATTATTGTAAAAAAATAAAATAAACAAGTAGCCAAATATCATACTTGCGGTTGAAAAACATTTGTTTTTAGCTAAAAATGCATTTAATTATTGTGAGAGTGATTGTTAGTCAGAATATCCATAAATTATTAACAATTAGAATAGTTGCAAACAATGTTTGGCATAAATTTGAAATTCATGGTTTTTTTCAACTGTGTTTTGCCTTTTATCATTTGCACTAATGCAGATATTCTTACAAATAATATATGTTCAATTATATTTGTGAAAATACAACAATTGTTCATGTTTTAAACAAATATAAAACTTTGGCACTTTGGCCTGGAAAATAATTTTCTGCACCAAAACTGCTTCAAATTTTTGTTAGAGACATTTGCAGTCACTATTTATATGTAAAATTAACAATAATCAGTTGTTATTATTTATTGTTATTATTTCATTCCAAATATCACGAAATTTTCATATATTTAAAAAATATTGTAATTTTTGTTTACAAAAATTTTTCTTATCTGGAAATACTTTAAAGTATTGTGAGTGATCGTCAGTAACAATTTCTAGAAAAAAATAAGAATTAAAATATTTATAAACTATTGTTGTTGAAAATGTTGTAATCACTAGTTTTTCCATTTCTGATTTTCCCTCATCATCTAAATTGATGCAGATATTCTTGAAACTAACGCAGGTTCAATTATATTTCTTAAAATGAAACAATTGTTAATCTTGTAAAGAAATGAGATAAGTAAACATAAAGCTTCGGCACTGTGGCCTGGAAAATAATTTTTTTGCACTATAACTGCTTTACATTTTGGTTAAAGAGATTTGCAGTCAAAAAATTATTTTCAAGGCCAAAGTGCCAAAGTTTTATATTTATTCATTTCATTTGCTTAAAGGAGCAACAATTGTTGGATTTTCACCAATATTATTGAACATATATTATTTTTAGGAATATCTGCAAGAATTCAGAAGCTACAAGGAACACCGCTATTGAAAAAACTACAAATTTCAAATTTGTGCAAAAAATTGTTTATAACAATCGTAATTGTTAATAATTCATCGATATTCTGACTAAAAATCACTCTCACAATAATTTAAAGCATTTTTAGCTAAGAACAAATGTTTTCCAACCACAATGACGATATCTGGCTATTTGTCAATTTAATTTGTTTAGAATAATTTAAACATATAATAATCAAATTATTTATGTTCTAGGAGTACTTTTGCGTTGATTCAAGGTGATTCGCATTATATGCGAACCGTTGATGAAGAGTAAATAATAATTATGTGACAATGTCGATTTTCTCATACTTTGAGAAAACATATAATAAATAAACAAATGAAAATTCGAAACATCTATGACCAAGGTGCTCTTTGAAAATTAGCGCTCTTCAATTAACAACGAACAAATCGCAAATCGGGGCAAAATTAAAGTCTGTAGACTTTTTTGAACGAAAAATATCCCTTTGGTCCCACTATGTTTAGCACAGTGGAACGCATTTACGCGTTTGCATTTGCGTTCGAGTATAAACCAAACCTCACCCCAGTGCGAAGGCGTACGGTCAAAACTGTGAAACGCGTCAGGTTAGACTTTTTCTCAGCATTTCGGCGACGCGCTTGTCCAGTGTGAACCAAACCATTGCTGAACACAGTTTCTATCCTGACGCAAACGCGAACGCCCGCTCGCATTCAGTTTTGCGTTCGAGTATGCATGGGCCTTCACAGGGGCCGAGGCTTCAACGTGACAAGTAGAGGACATTTTCAGACCCACCGTGGTTGAGGGCGAGCAGCAGCGCACGAGCAGCGAGACGTAGGAGCGAACGCGTGGATAGCAACTACAACAGCGCATTCGGCGGGTAACAGCGAAGTAAATAAGATAAGTAATTGCGAGATAAATTGGTTATTAGATAGCGGATGTACGGATCATGTTATTAATAATGATAAATACTTTGAAAATTGCATTGATCTAAAAGAACCGGTGAATATATATTTGGGCGATAATAGGTCGGTAAAAGCAACGAAAATTGGAAATGTTATAAGTTATTTCGAAGCGTTTGGGAAATTTAATAAAGTTGATATGAGAAATTTTTATTATTCTAAAGATATGAGCAATAATTTAATTAGTTACGGAACAATTACTGATAACAGTACTATTGTTTCAAAAGGCGATAAGTCTAAAATTTTTGATAAATTTGGAAAATTGACAACCGTTGTCTACAAAACAGAAAATAAAATTTATCCAATGAAAAGTTTTTTGAAACCTTAACTAAATCAAGTAAACAATATTGAATTATCTAGTGAAATGAGTCAAGAGGAAAAATGGCACAGAATGTTAGGTCATGTCAATGTTAGTTATTTAAATACTTTGTGTAGAGATCAACTAGTGATCGGCATTCCGAATGAAATTTAATCAGAGATTATGAAATGTAAGACATGCGTAGAAAATAAAATGCATAATTTGCCATTTAATAATAATAATCGATCTAGAGCAAAAAAAATATTAGAAATCATACACTCTGACGTGTGTAGTCCTTTCAAAACAGCAGGTTTGAATAATGGAAAATATTTCGTTTCGTTTATCGATGACTATAGCAAAATAGCTAGAGTTTACTGTATTAAGTATAAAGATGAAGTACATGATTATTTAGTTCAATTTGTAAACGAAAGTGAAAATTTAACCGAAAAAAGGGTAAAGAAAATAAGATGTGATAATGCACTAGAATATGTAAAAGGTCAATTTTATATATTTACTAAAGAAAGAGGGATACTAATGGATAACTGCCCAGCGTATGTACACAAGTTAAATGAGACAGCCGAGAGATTTAATGGAACCATAATGGATATGGCGCGTTGTTTATTAGCTGAGGCGCAGGTAGATAAAAAATATTGGCCAGAAACAGTATGCGCGGCAGCCTGCTTGAAAAATCGCACATTAGCCAATACTGTGGAAAAGAAGACGCCTTATGAAATATTTTTTGGGAAAAAACCTAATGTTGAGAATTTACGGTTATATGGGAGTAGAGTTTTTGTGCGAAAACCGGAACAAAAAAGAACGTCTAAATGGGATAAAAAGGCAGATATGGGAATATTGTTAGGCTACGCCGAAGTAGCTCATAGAATTTGAATTAATAATAAAATAATTGTTGCTAGGCATTTAGAATTCGTAGAAAAAGATATTAAATATATTGGCCTTGATGATAAAATTCCTGATAAACCAAATAATGATAATGTTAGTAACGATATGTTGGAAAGTAGCTCAGAAAGTAATGATGAAAATTAACAAACTGAACCAAATGAAAATGAGAGTGAACAAATTGATTTAAACAAAAAGGAAAATAAAATAAAAAATAAAAATTTAGAAGTTCAAAGAAAATCTGCAGGCAATAAGAAAAGCTCAACGAAATTCCCAGAAAGAGAAAGTGGAACTAGTGCTTACGCGAATTTTTGTAAAATTGATACTCCGTGTACTTTTGAGGAGGCGATTAATTGCGATGAAAATAAATATTGAAAAAAGGCTATGGATACAGAAATAGAAGGCTTAGATAAAAGCGAATCTTGGGAATTAGTCGAAAATGTTGAAAACAAAGACGTGTTAGATGTAAAATGGGTATATAAAAAAAAAACAGGTAACAGGTATAAAGCCAGATTAGTAATAAGAGAGGCTTTCAGCAACATAATGTAATTGACGATATTTACTCTCCAGTAGCAAGTAATAAAACTTTAAAATTTGTATTTGGTTTTTGTTGTCAAAATGTTTTAATTATTGAACAAATGGACATAGAAACTGCATTATTAAATTGAACAATAAGCACTGAAGTATATATTAGTCAACCACAAGGTTACGAAGATGGGACCAACAGAGTTTGTAAATTGATAAAATCAATGTACGGTTTAAGCGAAAGTCCCAGGGATTGATATGAATTCTTTGATGAGTATGTTCAAAGAATAGACGTACAGAAAAGTAACGTAGATTTATGTTTATACGTTCATGGAAAAGGTGATGATACGGTTTATTTAGTAAATTATGTTAATGATGTATTATTGTGTAGTAAAGACAGAAAGAAAATACAAAAAATAAAAAATTTGCTATCTGAAAGATTTAGTATGAAAGATATGGGCGAAATAAAAGAATACCTAGGAGATAGAGTAGAGTATGATCACGCTAATGGAAAAATGGAATTAAGTCAAACGGTGTATATTGAAGCAATAGCAGACAAATGTAATATTCATGAGAGTAAACTGTATAAGACACCTATGGAGACCAAGTTAAAGATAGAAAAGTCCGATACTTGCGAGAAAAATATTTTGTACAGAAACTTAATGGGTGAATTGTTATACATTAGTTTAAATACTCGGCCAGATGTAAGCTACAGCGTTAATTATACTTAAGTCGGTTCCAAAACTGTTATACTGCAACACACTTCAATTATGCTTTACGGATATTAAAATATTTGTATTTAACTAAAGATTTAAAATTATGTTATAATAAAAATAAGAATGTTGAAATCATGGATTGTTATGTAGACGCGGATTAGGCCGGAGATATTAACGATAGAAAATCCACTACTGGTTATGTGATAAGATTATATGGTAATGTAATTTTTTGGAAATCTAGGAAACAAAAAGGTGTAACTAAAGCTTCGACGTACGCAGAATATGTAGCGCTATCTGAAGCTGTGAGTGAAGTCAAATTTATGAGAGAGTTGATGAAAACATTTAAAATAAGTATGAATGTGCCAATAAACATTTATGAAGATAATTCTGGTGCGATCGAAATAGCGAAATATGGTAGCTTGACTAAAAATTCAAAACATATTGAAATTGACTATCACTATGTAAACGAATGTGTGAAAGAAAATTCAATCAATGTTATTCAAGTAGATTCAGAAGAAAATATAGCGGATATATTAACCAAAGCTTTGTGCAAAGAAAAATTTGAAAAATATAGAGACTCGATGAATTTAAAATAAGTGAATTAAAAAGAAAAGAATACGATACAATTTAAATGTAAGGAGGCGTGTTAAGATATATAGTATATAGGTATACATTTATATTGTATATCATAGCAGCAAGAGCGAACTCTTGAGAGAGAGAGTGAGCACACACAACTATGTTACCCCTTCCTTCTCTAGTATGCGTGAGAGAGTATGGTATAGGGCCTGTAGTCCACAAGGTAATCCGCACAATGGATGTAGTGATTTGAGCACGTGTATATAGTTTTGACTTTATTAATTAAATATTATAGAAAGAGAATAACTACTGGTATAAAAGCTTATTCAAAACCCAGTAGATCAAGAATTATTTAATTTTTAGCTCCATCTGGTCTAAAAGGACGTTGACAATATCTGTATCAGAGGAAGATACATTTGATCAATATTCTAGAATTCCAATTTCAGGGTGTGTGAAGGATTTCTCTAGTGATCGATAGTTACCATCTCTAAAGATAATACAGATTCCTAGTAAAAACATGTATCTAACATAACACCTTGCAAATAAAGCGTATTCGAAAAAAGGACTCTTCTTCCGATCTCTCCAGTAGCTTAGTGGTTAGAGGACCGGACCGGCAATCAGTTGACCTGGCGTTCGATTCCCAGCGGAGC
>CAKNXH010041907.1:2750-24587 GCA_932178445.1 Andricus quercusramuli
TACAATTTGAACGTTATAATTTCAATTCTTTTATTTAAAAACAATTTTATTTGTAAATAACTTTAAGATATATTGAGAAGTTTTTAAAAAATTAACTTTTTAAAAGTACGAAATATTTCATAATACTGAAAAGTTTTTATTATGATTCCTAAGAAAAATGGTAATGAACTCAATTGTCAAAACATAATCTTGATAATCTTATAAGCAATTCTTTTCTATTTCAAAATATTGTAAAAAAAATTATGAAACATTTGATTGATTTTTTTAAATTTGTACAATAGGGTGGTTCTTATTTATACTTGGTGGATTTTTTTTCTCAAATTTCTCGGCTCTCACTCCCCAGTTTTGTTTGAATTCCCAAAAAAAATCTCCAAATTTGAGCAAAATCGGTAAATATTTAGGGGTCGCGCAAAGACCATGAAGTTTCCCCTTGATTTAACATGGGATAAAGTCAGCTTTTTGTAAATCTAATATTTAAACGCGATAATATGTTACAAATAATTCCGTTTTTTAATATATTGTTCAGAACTCATCACAGAAGAAGAATCAATCATGAATTTTGATGTTGAATAATTTGAAGCCACTCTTATGGGTCCCCAAGGAAACCCCCATAAGTGAAAGATGTGAATTTTACGTAATATTGCGGTTTATTGACGCTTTTAAAAGTTTAAAAAAAAATAAATAATCATTGATCAGTAATTTAAGAATATTCAGTCATTTGTTAACTAATATTCAATTGTTTGAACAATTTTTAATTTGTTTAAATATTTGTTTTTTTCAGTTAACTCGCGAAATGAACGTATTGTCTAGACTTTATGAGTTATTTGATCGATAATAACAGTAAAATAATTTGTTTGAATAATTTTACAATTATGTAAATAATACGTATTTGTTCAATAATATGGTTTGCTTAAAAAAACAGGCGAAACCTTTTATATCACTGAATTTTCGACAAATTTTAATATTTTTAAGTACTAATTTGTTTATTATGAATAATCGTGAATGTTTAAACAAATTGAAATTTTTTAAACAATTTTTTTGTTTAAATATTTTTTTGTGCTATTTTTCGAAAGACTGAAATATTTTTATGTTCTACTTTGCTGTTTAAGAATACTCTTAAATGTTTAAACAAATTGAAAATTGTTTGAACAATTGAATATTAGTTGAAAAAAGACTGGGTATTTGTGTATTACTGATCAATGATTATTTATTTTTAAAACACTTTTAAGAAGCGTGAATAAACCGCAATATTACGTAAAATTCACATTTGTCACTTGTGGGGTTTTCTTTGGGGACCCATAAGAGTGGCTTAAAATTATTCAACATCAAAATTTATGATTGATTCTTATTCTCTGATGAGTCCTGAACAATATATTAAAACACGGAATTATTTGTAACATATTATCGCGTTTAGATATTAGATTTACAAAAAGCTGACTTTTTCCATGTTAAATCAATGGGAAACTTCATGGTCTTTGCGCAACCCCAAAATATTAACCGATTTTGCTCAAATTTGGAGATTTTTTTTGGGCATTTAAACAAAACTGGGAGGTGAGAGCTGAGAAATTTGAAAAGTGAAAAATAAGGGCCACCCTATTGTACAAGTTATGAAAAAATTTCTAAAATGATAAAAAATGTATAAATATTTCAGAAAGTCTAAAACAAAATGTGGATTTTTGAACATTTTGAAATATAATTTAAAACATTTTTATGAATTTCACATGATCTTAAAATAATTACAAAATCAAAATATCTACGATTTGAACGTTATAATTTTAATTCTTCTATTTAAAAACAATTTCATTTGTAAATAACTTTAAGATATATTGAGAAGTTTTTGAAAAATTAACTTTTTAAAAGTACGAAATATTTCATAATGCTGAAAAGTGTTTATTATGATTCCTAAGAAAAATGATAATGAACTCAATTATAAAAACATACTCTCGATAATTTTATAAGCAATTTTTTTCTATTTCAAAATATTGTAAAAAATTTTTATGAAAAATTTGATTGATTTTATTAAATATGTACAAGTTATGGAAAAATTTCTAAAATAATAAAAAATGTATAAATATTTCAAATAGTCTAAAACAAAATGTAGATTTTTGAATATTTTGAAATTTAATTTAAAAGATTTTCATGAATTTTAAATGGTATTAAAATAATTGCAAAATCAAAATAGCTACAATTTGAACGTTACAATTTTAATTCTTTTATTTAAAAACAATTTCATTTGTAAATAATTTTAAGATATTTTAAGAAGTTTTAACAAAAGTACGAAATATTTCATAATACTGAAAAGTGTTTAATGTGATTCCTAAGAAAATTGATAATTAACACAATTATCAAAACATACTCTCAAAGATTCTATAAGCAATTTTTTTCCTTTTTAAAATATTGTTAAAAAGTTGTATGAAAAGTTTGATAGATTTCATTAAATATATACAAGTTATGAAAAAGTTTCTAAAATTATAAAAAATTTAGAAATATTTCAAGAAGTCTAAAACAAAATGTAGATTTTTGAACATTCCGAAACTTAATTCAAAACATTTTTATGAATTTTACACGATCATAAAATAATTTCAAAATCAAAATATCTTCAATTTCAACGTGACAATTTCAATTCTTTTATTTAAAAACAATTTCATTTGTAAATAACTGTAAGATATATATATTGAGAAGTTTTTAAAAAATTACCGTTTTAAGAAGTACGAAATAATTTATAATACTGAAAAGTGTTTATTATGATTCCTAAGAAAATTGATAACTAACACAATTATCAAAACATCCTCTCAATGATTTTATAAGGAATTGTTTTCTATTTCAAAATATTGTAAAAAAAAATTTATGAAACATTTGATTGATTTCATTAAATATATACAATTTATGAAAAAGTTTCTAAAATAATAAAAAATTTATAAATATTTCAAATAGTCTAAAACAAAATGTAGATTTTTTGATATTTTGAAATTTAACTTAAAAGATATTTATGAATTTTAAATGGTATTAAAATAATCACAAAATGAAAATATCTACAATTTGAACGTTACAATTTTAATTCTTTAATTTAAAAACAATTTCATTTGTAAATAACTTTAAGATATATATGAAGAAGTTTTAACAAAAGTACGAAATATTTCATAATACTGAAAAGTGTGTATTGTGTTTCCTAAGAAAATTGATAATTAACACAATTATCAAAACATACTCTCGATAATTTTATATTTTCATTTTATATTAATTTTATATTTTCAAAAAAATGGCCGAGCGAGTGAGTTTGTCGTGACCGGTGCTCCGTCTTTTGGCTGAATTTCGGAATTGTGTGGATCACCTATACGATGTGTTTGGGATTAATATGTGCCTTTATCGATTCTGCGTCTGAGGATATATGACTGTGCTGCATTTCTTGTGGAATTCTGTTCAGTTTCTCAATTTAAAAATTACAGCTGTTCTGTGATAACTGATGACTGACTGCTGTGACTCTGTCTCGGCGCGTGGTGTATGAAATTTCATACACTGACTCTAAGACTCTCAGTCTCTATACCTTATTTGCTTTAAATTTTGCCTTCGGGAGACTCGCAGTGATTTGTCTTGTCGTCATGGCTCCAAAGGACAAGCCTACGCCGTTGGAAAAGATCTGTGTGGGGTGCAAATCTACTGTTGTTCATGCAGTTCTGTGCACCGGTTGTCAGAAGCCTTATCATCCAGGCTGTGCTACCCGTACAACTACTCTTGAGAATGGTGCTTTTTCTAAATGCTGCCGGGCTCCAAAACCTCGTACTCCAACAACGCTTGAACCACCGCGATACAGGTAACGGCCCAGGATATCGAAAGAATAATTAATGGGGCACTTGCTGACGTTAAGCCGAAGTTGAATGAGGTGTCTGCTAGTGTTTGCTCGCTTTCATCCAAATTTGACACTTTATACACAAAAATTGACCACGTTGTTTTACGGATTTTCAAAACAGAGAAATTAGTAGAAGACCTCAACTCCAGGATGACTACAGCTGAAGATACGATTGAAAAAATCAAGACTCTTGAAACATCTATTCCCATTGTTGTTAACAAAACACTAACTAGTCAATGACTAGCAGAAGTGGAGCAAACCCAGATAGCAAAATGCCCGCCGATTGCAAGCGATCTGCCGGCCTGCGGTCCGATCGATCGGACCGACTTGCCGGCAGATATGCACCTTAATGTGCACACCATTGATGTCTATATGCCCGCCCGACAGGCCGGAGCGACGCTGTCCGGCGAACTGCATGCCCGACGGTCCGGTAAATTGCAGGCTGAGTGTGCGAGTAGATTAAAATTAAAAAAATCTTTTTTTATGTAAATAAAATAACAATTTTCAAATATCACGAAAGGTAATGACGAGAGTCTGCGTATAATAAGTCCAAGTTGAAAGAAAAATGTCAATATTATAAAAATATCTTTTTATAATATTGACATTTTTCTTTCAACTTGAAATTTATATTATTATACGCAGAATTTCATTACCTTTCGTGCTATTTGCTACTTTTGTTGATTTGAAGGACACCGACAGCAAAAAATTGCTAACAAATTTTTTGTTCCACACACAGCCAAAACAATACCAAAAACCGCAAACGATGAAAGGTATAACTCCGTTATACAAGTAGATTACTCCGTATTCCAAGTGGATTACTCCATTTACAAGTGGATTACTTATTCTTCTATTTTATCTGGAACGAATAACAGTTATTGTTTGCAAATCGTACACATCCGAGCGAAAATTCACGGGAGTGAACGCCACACGAGATGAAACACGACAAGAACAGCTGATCCAAAACGCGCATGCGCGTTTTTGATCTCAAACTTCTTGCACTATCAGCTTGCAGCGGTCGCGTAAATCGCAGGCCCGTCGTTCCTCGCCGTTTGCAAGCCCGACGGGCGTCTAATGTACTGGACCGTTGCCTGCCGTTATCCGCCTTTCGGTCGCATTCCGACTCTGCCGGCCTGTCGCGTGAATTTAGCAGGCACGCTGGTTTCCAGCCCGTCGGGCTGATCGCGTGCAGGCACGTATTGTTATCTGGGAAGGTTTGCTCGCAAAAACAACTTGATCCTTTTTGGCCTTCCTGTACAAACTTTTCCTTCGAATAGCATTCCATCCTTGAGCAAAGAAATACCTACGTCTGAAATCCATAAAATATTCGCAGGAATTGTCTCAGAAAATGTATACGACAAAGTTAGAGCCTATAGACTGGGTGTTTTCTCGCAGGACCTTCCGAAACCACGACCTGTGAAGTTGATTTGCGAGTCAAAGGAGTCAGCACATGCACTCTTACATGCTGTCCTGGATGCAAAAAGAAGTGCTGTGAGTAAAGACCTTTTGAGTTCGATCTGGATATCTCTCGATCGTACAAAGGCTCAGACAGAAGAAATATCAACATTGAAGAAGGAGCTTGCAGCGCGTCGCTTGAATGGAGAAGAAGATCTTGTGTTGACATTCAAAGGTACGATACCTGCAATAACAAAAATGCGCAAACGCACGAATGTCTCGTTGCCACTTCAGTCGACCAGCCGGGTGCAGATCTCGCAGTAATTAACTAATTAAGTCAATCGATATTCCACCTACTAAGGCCATTGTAAGTAATAGTAATACAACGATTTCAGTATTTTATCAAAATGTCAGGGGTGTATGCACTAAACTGTCGCCACTTCGTCAAGTGGCACCGACGACAACATTTAATATTATTGTTTTTTCTGAGACCTGGCTTCAAAATAAAATTAACTCCGCAGAATTAGGCTTCACTGGTTATGTCTTTCGTTGTGACAGAAAGCGCCTTAATTACTTCTTTAGCAAGTCTTGGGTGTCTTCAGGTATACATCTACAATGACTCTCCGTAGCTATACTTTGTTTAAGTTACCCTCGCATCGAACTAACTACGGATTGAATTCTGTGCTCACGTGAATCTGTAGAGAAGCAAATTCGCTCAGTAATGATCTCGACTTCTTTAATACCTCTACAAATCGCTTCAGAACCTTGTTGCGTAGACATGTTTGATTTAATTTGAAAATGTAGCTCTGTAGCCTGTTTCTGAAACTGGAACTTGAGATTTTTGTAAGCCAATTTTACAGTTTTACTATTTTAGTAGTATTATCCTAATTTTTAAGAATCGTGTATACTAAACGGCATTGCCCGTTCACTGTTTAAATAAATAAATAAATAAGCAATTTCTTTCTATTTCAAAATATTGTAAAAAAATTTTATGAAAAATTTGATTGATTTTATTAAGTATATACAAGTTATGGAAAAATTTCTAAAATAATAAAAAATGTATAAATATTTCAAATAGTCTAAAACGTTTTGGATGAAAATTCAATTGTTACAACAAATTTTGGAATTTTCGTGGAAAATGGAAAATTCAAACTTTGATCGCACAACAAAAATAGTGAAAAATGAAAAATTCCATTTTCCGGTCAAACTATATAAGATACGAAAAAGACGAGAAACCAAAAATTGTGCTTTTGAAAAAATATCTATACATTTTTTGATAATCACTTTTTAATCGGGGTCGTCCGTTTTGTTTAACTTCGGAAAAAACAGAATTGTAAAAAAATTAAATTTTTGGACAAACGACACAAGCTACGAAAAAAATAATCAGACAAAAGTTATTCACTCAAAAAAGAGCCACAAGCTTGCTATCAATTATTTTTTAAAGGACGCGTTCTAAGGAAAATAATGTATTTTGTAATGACATTCCCCTTTAGAAGATTCTTCGTTATTAAGTTTCAACATTCATACAAGAAAAATTCACATAGGCGCGCGCTTCGAGCGCGCGCATGACGATCTAGTTACTTATAATACACTTATTTCTATTTGAAATAAATTAGAAGATGGCTATTATTACATTGCAAGAAACTGGATGTAAGCAGATTTTATTTTCAAGTTCGTATTTCTGTATATTGAATTTGTATAAAAATATTGAAATAAAATATAAGAATGTGTCTGACAATAGAATAAAATGTGTTTGTTTTTCATTACAAACACATTTACATAATAGCCATCTTCTTATTTATAATTTTAATGAATAATAAAAAGTTGCTTAGAAGTTAATCGAGTCAACACTAATACTTCTTGAAACTTCTTTCTTTTAGAAAAAAAATGCTCAGTAGAATCGAATATCTGTGTCATTTTTTTCAAAAAGATACACAACCATTATTTAAACAATTTCCTTATTTATTCAACAAAATTTATTGTTCTGACATAGAATCTAAAATAATTTCGTGGATTGTTTTTGAAATTGTTATTTCTCATCAAAAATTTCATTTAAAATAACCATTTCTTAATAACAATCTATAAAAAGTATTTTCGAATCTATCTCAATATTTCTTTCATCTTTTAAGAGAGTACGAGTGGAAGGATGGGTGTATGCGCGAGAACGGCGTTTGGCTCGGCGCAGTGGTCACTTGGCTCTTATCGATCGGTCCGTAGAGAGCTCTCGCGCGTCCGTTCGTTATTGTACGCAGTTCGTGCGTTTTATTTTCCACTTTCCACGAGTGAAAGCTGGAGTCCAATCGACTCAGCGCGATTGGAGGTTCCGTCCGCGAACCGACAAATTTATTGATCCCCTTTCCATCTGTGAAAGCGGGATTTCGATCGACTCAGCGCGATCGGAGACTCCCTAGCGAGTCAAAATAAAATCCAGTCGACCACGTGCGCGATGCCAACGCCGGTTTTCTCGGGTTTTCGGTTTCATAGGGTGATTAAAATGTCTTCTTGTCACGATTCCCCTTTGGATGTTCTCAATTGCAAATTTTTCTGATTCAATAAATGGGTTTTTATGCCGTAACAGGCTTTTTTCCCCGAAATCTGTGTTCCTTTTTTAACCTCAACTATTCGAAACATTTTTAAGGAAAATTAAACTAGATTGTCAAGCCACCTAAGGCAAGGCAAGTTCAAAACAAAACATGGTGCCTCCTGTGAGGTATGAATTTCATGCCTCATCCTTCGTTGTGTGTGAAAGTTCGTGAAAGTGCGGAATTCGTTGGCGTCTCGCGCGTGTCGGGGTCTACGGGACTCGCGCCAGGGCAAGCGCTGCATTCCTGTGCAGCCACTGCGCGCGCAGCTCAACACCGCCGGCGAGCGGAACCTTTGCCATTCACGCGCCACACGGTTTGGAGACTCGTCGAAGAGAACAGCTTCCATCTCAAGAAAATCATTTGCCATGTCGCTCCCACAAAGGATCTTCTCGTCATCCAGTTGGCCGCTGCACTGAGGTTCCAGAGGAAGGTTTAAGATAAGTGATTTCTTATTTCTTAAGTGTTTTTTAGTGCTTTTCAGTGGTCATTTTTCGCGATTATTTCCGGTTGTTAATTTTCCTAGTTTCCGGCAACGGGCCGGCCCACGTGGCCTTTTCAAGTTTTGAATACGCGCAAGCTTTTGATGGACAGAATTTTCAAACAATTAATTTACAATGTCGGGATTTCTTTTTGAAAGTTTATTAAGCATGGTCCGCCGCGTGTGATATTTGTGTTTTTTCATTAATTTCACGCGTAAATTCAACATCAGCCTTGTTGATCGGTATTGTTCAAGCTTTTACGAATCATGCAGATGGAATAATTCCCGGTTCATTTTAATTGAATTTCACTAATTAGTTCGCGAATAGAATTAACGAATTTAATTCCGAATTTCCTTATTTATAGACATTCAAATTTAATAGCCGTACATCCGAAACTTTTTCGAAAACTTTTTCTTTGCTTAACTCATAATTCTTAAAAGGTCCGTGGGAATTAGGACACATTTTATGACATGTATTGTTTTCTCTGTGTGCGCTGCGACCAGCCGAAGCAACCACGTTAGGTCACTCTCGTAATTTATTTATTTATTGATAAGTTACAATAATGATTTATAATTGGAATTGATAATTTATAATATTGTTTAATAATTTATTTATTGCTGATAATTTATTTATTCGACAAAATGGAAATTTTGGAAGAGAGATAAGTATATTTCTGGTTTTTTATTGGCAACAATAAAATCAAGTAGATTCGCGCTCGATTGATAGGTGTGTCGCGAAATTCTCACATTGCTTGGGCGGAAGTGCGGGTTCGCCCACGTGGGTCATGATAGAATTCATGCGAAGCGATCTATTTCCATTATAAATAGTAGTTCCGGGAATTGATAATCATGACTTTTGCGTGGGGATACTTGTCACGGTACTGCTGAAGCCTTCGTGATTTTATTTTCAAAAAATTCCTTTTTTGTCTAGAAAGGCTTTGCGCTCAAAAACGCTTTTCTTTGTTCTCACGGTTCTCGTCATAAAGTTTGATTCGGTTATATTGCTTTGAGAATGGTAACGAGAACGTGAATATTACCGAGAATATAAACGGCGGATAATTTCGCTGAGAATTTATGAGAACGATCCAAATCAACCTAACCTCAAACTTCAACTGAATTTTTGATGAATGGGCGGTAAATTCGAATTTAGATAGTTAATTTTTTAATATTAATGGTTTAATGTTTTAATTAATTAATATTTTATATTTTTTAATTGATGTTTTAATTGATATTTTATATTGATGTTTTAATATTTTAATTTTATGTAAACAACGTAGCAATCAAAATTGTTAAAATTCACAAATTCTCGAATTCTTCTAAAAATTCTTTCAGAATCTCATAAATTCGTTCATATTCTTCGTGATTTAACCCGAATTTAAATTCTCGAGAATTTAAGAATTCTATCTCGTACAATCGCGACAACCTCAATTATACACGTCTTTTTAGAAATTATTAATTATTTTTAACAAAATGGAAGGGAAAAAACGTGTCGCTTTAATCGTGCAAAAGGGGGTTTCGCTAGAAGGGGCAATTGCGGAATTACAGGTGTATCTCGACAATCCCGCGTCCAATTATACCAACGCTCAATTGCGATTAACCGACATCACTAGTCTTTTCAAAGAGTATTCGAAATTAATTGACGAGCTGGCCGCGCTCAAACCTGATCATCCGAATGTCAATGCATTTTCGGGAATACGTACAAATTACTATGACGTCGCGACTTGTGTAACTGAAAAACAAACCGCGACACCGATTGCTAGTTCGACTTTGAATCATAGTAATATCACGATTTCCGAAAGACAGGACAGACCAAAATTACCGGTGATTCAGATTCCTAAGTTCAATGGGGAACATGGCAAGTGGGTCGCGTGGAAGCACAGCTTCGAAGCTCTCGTTCACACGCGTACAGATTTGAGTAATTATGTCAAACACACTCAACTAGCTAATTCACTTTCCGGTTCAGCTGAAAATAAAATCATCGCGTTTCCTCCTAGCGAGGAAAATTACACAAAGGCGTGGGACTCGTTATGCGAATCGTATGATCAAAAACGCATAATAGTTGCAGAGCATATCGATGCCATTCAAGATCTACCGTTTCTGTCTAAAGCGAATCCCGATGAGCTCTCTTTGCTCATTGACAAAACCAAACAGCATATCAGTATGCTTCGGGAAGTTAAAATCGAGCTTAACGATTTTAGCGAGCAAATGATTATCCGAATCCTGGAGAGACGTCTTCCTCCAGGAATTCTGGCCAAATGGCAGGATAAACTAGACGGTAATGAGCTTCCGACGCTGAATGAGTTGTACAAATTCATCCAGTCAACCGTTTTCAAACTTCGCTCTTTGGATAGGGTTGCTTCGAGTGGCCGTGGGGCGATAGGAAAAAGGGGGGGTGACAGACTCTTCCAGCCTTCTCCGAAGGTCAGAAAGGTCGAGGGAAGGTCGCTAGTGACTTCTTCCTCGTCAATCACAAACTCCACTTGCATCCAGTGCAAGGGACAACATCGCCTAGACCAATGCCCCGTTTTTAACAAACTTAAAATCGCGGATCGTTCGATTGTGGTTAAAAATCACAAACTCTGTCGTAACTGTCTAAGCGCACACGCGTTTCCGTGTCCAAGCAAACAACGCTGCAGGAAATGCAATAGGGATCACCACACTTTGCTACATTTTGAAAAAGCTTCCAAAATTGGCAAATCAGACGGTTTTCAGAAGAAAGGAGATTCGAAAGGTTCAAATCTTCCCGCTCCTCAAGCATGACTAAGCAGTCACACTTTAGCTTCGGGGGCTTTTCCATCAGACTCTCAGCTCATGACTACCGCTGTTTTTGAAAATTCGAAACAATCGAGGAAATGATTTGATGGCTAGGGCATTGTTAGATTCTTGCTCAACGGTTAATTTAATTACAGAAAAATTTGCAAAATCGTTAAAGTTCACTAAACAGACTTGTTCAATCAACATTGGAGCAGTTAACGATTTATACACTGTATCCAACGAGTATATTAAGGCCACTTTTCAATCAATTCACAGCAATTTTAAACGAAAACTGAATTTTTTAATAGTACCTAAAATCGCAGATCTTGTGCCTAATGAAACATTTCCTCGAAACTTGTTCAACATTCCAAAAAATCTACAACTTGCGGATCCACAGTTTCATGTGCCTAAGTCGGTGGACATTTTGTTAGCAGCAGGTGTAACACTTTCAATGTTGTCGATAGGTAAAATTAAGCTTCAACATCAGAACTCTAAAATCATTCTGCAAAAAACTACTCTAGGTTGGATTGTGGCAGGCGGATCGGATTTTCTTTCAAAATCGGCAAAGGGTTCTTGCAACGATGTAAAAATAGACAAACTTCTCGAACGTTTTTGGGCAATTGAGGATTTTGATCATGAGCCGGTTAAATCTCGCGATGAAGTTTCGTGTGAACAGCATTATGTAGAGCACACCCAACGGGATAAGGGTGGGAGATATCTCGTACGACTTCCTTTTCGAGACAGTAAATTTCAGTTGGGTGAATCTAGAGGTCAGGCCCTAAAACGATTCTACGCGCTTGAGAAAAAGTTCGATTCCGATCCGCATTTGAAAACCGAGTATCATAAAAATCTTAATGAATACATTACCCTAAATCATATGAGGCTTTGTGACGAAACGAAGGAAGGATGTTATCTTCCCCATCATGCCGTAATAAAAACATCTAGTGAAACTACTAAGGTCAGAGTAGTATTCGATGCATCAGCGAAAACTTCGACAGGTATTTCACTTAATCAGGTTCTATTAGTCGGTCCTACTATTCAGAATACAATTTTTGAACAGGTTCTTCGATTCCGTACACATACATACGTGATCACAGCGGACATCGAGAAGATGTACAGGCAGGTTCTAGTTCACACGGACGATAGAAATTTTCAGAAAATTTTGTGGTACCATCAAGGTAAAATTAGAACTTTTCAATTAAATACAGTCACGTTTGGAACTGCCTGTGCGCCTTTTCTAGCAATCCGTACCTTACACCAACTTGTTCGCGATGAAGGTAAAGATTTCCCACTTGCAAGTAAAATTCTCTTACGAGATTTTTACGTTGATGACCTAGTTTCAGGCGCGAATTCCATCAAAGAAATTATTAGTATTCGCGACGAAATGATCGAATTACTGGCTCGGGGTGGCTTCATCATCAGGCAATGGGCTTCTAATCACCCTTCTATTCTTGACAACATCGAAAAGAAAATTTTCAACTTAGATTGTGTCGTTAAAGAAGATCCTGTTCAGAAAAATCTCGGAATTATTTGGGATTCCCAACGCGACATCCTCACGTATACGGTTCGGGCTGTCGATGCTCAAACCACCTCCACTAAGAGAAAATTGCTGTCGGAAATATCAAAAATCTTCGATCCTCTCGGACTTTTGGGGCCGGTGGGACTCTACGCCAAAGTCTTGATACAGGACTGTTGGAAAGCTCAAATCAAGTGGGACGAGTCGCTTCCTCAAGATATCCATACCAAATGGAAGGCATTTACTGATCAACTCTCGTGTTTGCAAAACTTTTCAATTCCGCGAAAATTCTTATGCGAAAATCCAATAGAAGTCGAAATTCATGGTTTTTGCGATGCATGCCTTCATGGCTATGGAGCATGTCTCTATGTTAGATCTGTTGACGCGAAAGGTAGCATTACAGTTAACTTGATTTGCAGCAAATCCCGGGTGGCTCCATAAAGTGGTGTCACAATTCCTCGTTTAGAACTTTGCGCGGCATCAATTCTCAAAAAACTCTACGTCGAGTCAAAAGCTCAATTCGAAGTTCCAATCAAGAAAGTAACGTTCTGGTCAGACTCCACAATCGTCTTATGTTGGTTAAAGAAGCCTCCACATTTGCTGAGAACTTTCGAATCAAATAGGGTCGCTGATATCCAATCTCTAGGAAATCAAGTCGAATGGAGACATGTTAGATCGGAAGACAATCCTGCTGATTGTCTCTCTAGGGGACAACTTCCAGTCGATTTCATCAAAAATAAGCTTTGGACCACAGGGCCTAGTTGGTTAGCTCAGCCTGAAAGGGATTGGCCTAGATTCGTCGAAATATCATCAGAAAGGGTGCCAGGGTTAAAAGAGGGTGTTTGCTTACTCAATTTAGTCACTTGCAATTATATATATTCTCGAGTCTCATCATTCAAACGTCTTACAAGACTAGTAGCTTATTTTTTGCGTTGGAAAAATTTAAAATCTCAAAGAAATCGTCCACTCTCATGTCAAGAAATAGTCGAGGCTGAACGTCGCTTGGTGGCTATGATACAACGCGAAAGATTCCCAGCGGAGATCAAACTTCTCGCAACCGCTCGAGAAGCAGCTACCGGTGAAATTACAGTTTCATATCGAAAACCCACCAAGTTCGACGAGCTGAATCCCTTTCTTGACGAATACGATCTCATTCGAGTGGGGGGTCGTTTGAAAAAGTCACAATTAATCTACAATCAAAAACACCCTCTCTTATTGCCTAGCAAACACCCGATTACTGATCTCATCATCCGTGAATGTCATGAGGATAATAAGCACTTGGGTATTCAGTCGACGTTGTATGCTCTTAGAGAAAAATTCTGGATTTTGAACGGTAAAAATCAAATAAGAAAAATCGTTCATCACTGTGTCGAATGTATTCGACAACGACCCGAGACAATGCAGGCTCAAATGGCAGTCTTGCCCGAGGTCAGGGTCACAGAAGCGCCAGTCTTCAGTCGTACAGGGATAGATTTTTTCGGACCAATTCTCATTAAGGAAAAGAAGGATCGCAATAGGATCTTTATCAAAACTTATGGTTGCGTTTTTATCTGCATGGTGTCCAAGGCGGTGCACATCGAACTTGCAACCGACCTTTCCACAGAAGGTTTTTTGGCGGCGTTACGTAGATTTATCAGCCGGAGAGGTGTTCCAGAACACATATATTCGGACAATGGTACAAACTTCGTAGGGGCCAATAAGGAACTTCGCGAAATCTATGATTTACTTGATACAGCAGAATTCAAGCATGCGATAGGATCCTTCGCATTATCCAAAAGAATTGAGTGGCATTTTAACCCACCTTTATCCCCTCATTTCGGTGGTCTTTGGGAAGCAGCTGTAAAGAGTTTCAAGCATCACTTGAAACGGGTATTGAAAAATCAAAAACTCACTTATGAACAACTTAACATTTTGTTAATCGAAATCGAAGCAATATTAAATTCTCGACCTCTATACGCGCTTTCAGCTGATCCCAATGATCCCTTAGCTATCACTCCTGCTCACTTATTGATAGGTCGACCTTTCAATTTCTTACCCGAGAAACATCTTGTTTCAGTGCCTGACAATCGACTATCGACGTACAACTTTATCACGAAGGCTCGTCAGGATTTCTGGAGCAAATGGTACAAGAACTACCTTAACGAGTTGCAAACTCGCCAGAAATGGCACAAATCAACCGAGGAACTAAAAGTTGGTTCAGTCGTCATTTTAATGGAGGACAGTGTTGGATGTGCACGCTGGCCACTGGGAGTGATCATCGAGATGTATCCTGGGAGCGACGGCATCGCCCGTGTGGCAAGGATCAAGACTGCGAGCGGTAGCTATAAGCGTAATATCACTCGACTGTGTCTTTTACCGACCGCGTAAAAGACACAGCCGGGTAAAGGTCCAAGCGTCAAAGGACCAACTTAGAATAGTATAGGAGAGTCTAGAGTAGGATTTGACCGGGGGGTCAGTTGCTTAGTCTTTTATGCTAGGGCAAATAGATCTAGTGCGAGTTAAAATAAACTCATTGTACATATTGTAAATAAGTTCCATCTCGTTAAAGTTTCAAATATTTGATAAGGACACCATCCAGTTGTTTGTCAAATTAGACTAAGCGTTACTTTGTTGTGATCAAACTCACCCAATCATCGGATCAGTCCCTCCAAAGGAAACTGACCTCATTATTATTACATTAATCATCGTTCTTTGTTCTTGTTGTTTATCGGTCTGTATCGATAGTAGTTTTAAGGAAATGCATTTACTTTCTTCGTACGGATTATAATCATATTCGATTCTGCTTCACTTTGTTGAATGTAATTCTACCAACTTCGCAGCGTTTGCCGGGAGTATGTTACGTCGTAACATAAGGTTGAAATCAAGCGAGCATTGTCATGCAAGTTTGAACGCGTCGAATTCGCGCGAGTTCGACCGGAATGTAGATGGGAGCGGGCGAGAGTACGAGTGGAAGGATGGGTGTATGCGCGAGAACGGCGTTTGGCTCGGCGCAGTGGTCACTTGGCTCTTATCGATCGGTCCGTAGAGAGCTCTCGCGCGTCCGTTCGTTATTGTACGCAGTTCGTGCGTTTTATTTTCCACTTTCCACGAGTGAAAGCTGGAGTCCAATCGACTCAGCGCGATTCGAGGTTCCGTCCGCGAACCGACAAATTTATTGATCCCCTTTCCATCTGTGAAAGCGGGATTTCGATCGACTCAGCGCGATCGGAGACTCCCTAGCGAGTCAAAATGAAATCCAATCGACCACGTGCGCGACGCCAACGCCGGTTTTCTCGGGTTTTCGGTTTCATAGGGTGATTAAAATGTCTTCTTGTCACGATTCCCCTTTGGATGTTCTCAATTGCAAATTTTTCTGATTCAATAAATGGGTTTTTATGCCGTAACAGGCTTTTTTCCCCGAAATCTGTGTTCCTTTTTTAACCTCAACTATTCGAAACATTTTTAAGGAAAATTAAACTAGATTGTCAAGCCACCTAAGGCAAGGCAAGTTCAAAACAAAACACTTGTTATCAATTTCTTCAATCTGGAATCAAATTCTTTAATTTAAAAAATAAGAAGAACTCAATTTAATTTTTAAACAGAAAGAACCCCGCAGAATTTGTAGAGAAATTGGCTTTCGGCTAATTTGTTTGTAATTGGGGGAAAATGTAGTTCATGTCATGGTGATCAAAAGTCTCAATGACCACAACTGTAAAAAATGAGGTTTTCGTGGTGTAATTGGGGTTCAAATATCACTATTGTGGATTCGAAAAGGGCCAATTTTTAGAGTGTATGTCATTTTCATCTCTAGATACCTGAAGAGATTAGCTCCAGTTCAGCCAAAAATATATGCGCAGTAATCCTTGGTATGTCGTAGGCATGCGCAGTGGATCATGATGTGCTGTAGATTTGCGCAGTTGGTTATGGTGGTCTGTAGACGTGCGCAATAGGTTATTGCTGGTTGAATTTATGCTCTATATTTCACCGTAACAGTCATGGTTTGAACTGTGGTGCAGGCCACAATTACAGCCATAAATGTAGGTATTTATATTATGAAAAGAGTATTATTTTTAAAGTCGCACCTCAATAATTTTTCAGGAAAGCGTTTTATGCTAGAAAGATCGAGACAAAAGTTGTCGGGTTTGCAGGGAGGCATACGATAGTGACCTTGATTTTGACCTTGGCCTTTATTCTTGAGACTTGTTTGACGGTTAACTTGAATTTTTTAAATAGAAGCTCCCTTTCTAACACCGGAAATGTAACACTAGTGCGAGAAATTCTGCTTTCTATACCTCTATTTTATTGTCGCGAACTCATATCCCTGGGGTGTAAAGTTCATGTAGGGATCATACAGGTTACCCCTTTCATGCTCGTATCTTTGGAGTTTCAGATTCCCGAGCTTCTCGTATCTCTGGAGTTCGAGTGTATTTGTTCAGTAATCATCTGTCGACTTGAAGATAGTTAGGGAGCGTCCATAAACCACGTAGCCTGTTTTTCTTTTGTTTATAACGTTGTGTCCTTTATCACTTAACGGCAATTGTCCTTTCGTCTTTATTCCAACAAAAGACAATTGCCGTTAAGTGATGAAGGATGCAACGTTATAAGCAAAAGAAAAAAAGGCTTTTGTTCGTCCAAAACTCTTTTTCAGGGTAGTTCGCTAATATTCAGAAATATTGCCATATATTTTTATCGTCATCTGAAAATTCTCAACTCTACCAACTTGAAACATACTTTTGTACAAAATGCGGTGCTATGTTTGTAATAGACCATTCAATGTGCGTCAATTAGCATATATGAATGGTGATGAGAATATTGATAAACGTCAAGCTGCAATTACTAGACGGGATGAGCTCAACCATCCACCTTTAGCTCTAGATGAAAATTCGAGGCTATGCGTTAACTGTAATCGCTCAATAATTGATGAAACGGCTGCAATTAATGCCGATCCACGCTGTTTTCGATTGAACGTTCTTACCCAAACAGCATCCCAAACTTGTATCTTTTGTAATGCGCAAAACGACATACATAGATTACACAGGCCAACAATTCTCAGAACCAGAGACCAGACCTAGTATACCCGAAGGCTTTTGCTGCGCTGAATCCGAATCCGACCTCAGAAAAATTCCAGCACCCTCAGTTTTCGAGATATTCTAACCTAAAAGGGTCAAAAACCCGTTATTTTGATGTTTTCGAGGCCCCGTAATCCATACAATGCAGGGTTCAAATCTTCATAAAAAGAAATATTTATGTACCGGAAAATGTTCGTTCTTGTATGCATCATTTGGATGCGATTGGTTTTGTTTTGAATATCCTTTCACTTGGTTTGTAATCTATTAACAGGCCTTATGTTATTAGGGGTGAGCAGTTACAGGCTTTCCTTCAAGAAATGAGAAACGTGTCATTAAGCAAAGGTAAAGGTATAGATTGGGATAACTTGACTAAAGAGGAATTTAAGAGTGTGCCACCAATCAATAAATGTCAATTTGAAGAACTTGTCACAAACTGTGACCCGGTACTTCGATATGGAAAATTGAGATATGTACAAAGAAAAGATTTATTACTTTTCTTGTGTAAAATGAGACAGGGATTAAGCGATGACTTTTTGAAATTGATTTTTGATTACAGTAGTAGAGAGAATGTGAGTTTGGTCATTGATTAAGTCAGGTTATCATTATTACAAGGATTTGTTCCGAATAATATCGGAACTGAATCCATAACTAGGCAGCAATTTATAAATCAGCATGTAACAGAGTTTTCAAACGAGCTCTACAATCCTCAGCCTGAAGAACGAAAAGCAGTTGCTGTGATTGATGCTACTTACGCATATATAGACAAAAGTACGAACTTTAGGGTATTGCGACAGTCTTACTCTCTTCATAAAAATCGGCACCTATTAAAACCAACTCTTATAGTAGCTCCGGATGGTTATATGCTAACGATAATAGGTCCGTATTTTTCTGACGCTCGTAATAATGATGCTGAAATTCTCCGTGAAGAATTTGAAAGAGATGCTGTCACGTTAGCAAACTGGTTCCATTATGGTGACATTGTTTTGGTAGATAGAGGTTATCGCGATGCTATAACTTTATTGCAACATTTCGGCATTGATCATAGAATGCCTGCACTTATTCAACCTGGACAAAGACAACTCCAAACAGAAGAGGCAAATGAATCGCGAATAGTAACAAAAAATCGCTGGATTGTCGAGGTACGAAATGGGCACCTAAAATCTGTCTTTAAGTTTCTATCACAAACTCTAAACCTGCAGCATGCAAAGAAACTCAATAGTTACTATCGTATAGCTGGAGCTATCTTAAACAGATATCATCCTACTATTCATATGCAAGATGCGGACATCGAACTCGCTAGAGAAATGATTGCTAGGTCAAATATGCCTAATGTTGTGCAGGCGAGAGTAGAGGTAGATAACTTAATGTGAAGGAACGGTAAGCGGATAGGATTAGATCAACAAAACCTTTTACATTTTCCTGAACTTAATTTAGACGACCTAAAAGACCTGACTGTAGGAACTTACCAAATACGTTTTTTTTCTCCTCGTATATTCAAGGCAAGTTAGTAAAAGATAATGATGAGCATTTTCAGCTTTATGAACACATCAATGAGCCGGGATTCTTGAGAGTACGTCTATATTCAAGAATCCGTAATGCAACTAAGCATTAACTTTTTATAGCATATAGATTTGATGTTGAAAATGATCATAATCATGTCGAAAATGATAATGATGTAATTCTTGGATACTATTGTACCTGTCAAAGTGGAGCTCGGACTCTAGGTACATGTGCACATGTTGCTAGTGTGTTATGGTATCTGCGATATGCACGACATCAAGACAATATCAGATATCCCGATAACTTATTACTAAATACCACATTGGATGCTGCAAATAGAGAGGTCGAAATAGTAAATGAATAAGAAGCGAATGTGTGTGCGAATGTTGGTACACACACGCGCGCATACGCGCCTGCATATACAATAAATGTCTTGCCTTAATTGGCTGGGCAACAGCGCCTTGTCTTAACCGACTGGGCAACCCGCCTTGCTTTAATTGGCTGGGCAACAGCACCTTGTCTTCACCGACTGGGCAACCCGTCTTGCCTTAATTGGCAGGGCAACAGCGCCTTGTCTTCACCGACTGGGCAACCCGTCTTGCCTTAATAGGCTGGGCAACAGCGCCTTGTCTTCACCGACTGGGCAACCCGTCTTGCCTCAATAGGCTGGCAACAGCGCCTTGTCTTGACCGACTGGGCAACCCGTCTTGCCTCAATAGGCTGGGCAACAGCGCCTTGTCTTGACCGACTGGGCAACCTGCCTTGCCTTAATAGGCTGGGCAACAGCGCCTTGTCTTCACCGACTGGGCAAGCCGTCTTGCCTTGATTGGCTGGACTGTGTGGGGTCTCAAAATCCAACCTTCTACGTCCTCGTCGTGGAACCTGGAGGCTACATCTAAAATCTGTAGCGACTGAATGACGGCAATGGTAAATGCATTTGTCGCAAGTACTTCATTTTAATAAATGTAATCAGAATTTCTTTTAAACGTTTGTTATAGTTATTTACAATTTTTTCAATGATTAACCTGTATGATCCCTACATGACCTTTACACCCCAGGGATATGATTTTGCGACAGTAAAATAGAGATATAGAACGCAGAATTTCTCGCACTATGTTACATTTCCGGTGTTAAAAAGGGAGCTTCTATTCAAAAAATTCAAGTTTACCGTCAAACAAGTCTCAAGAATAAAGGCCAGGGTCAAAGTCAAGGTCACTATCGTATGCCTCCCTGCAAACCCGACAACTTTTGTCTCGATCTTTCTAGCATAAAACGCTTTCCTGAAAAATTATTGAGGTGCGACTTTAAAAATCAGACTCTTTTTATAATATAAATACCTACATTTATGGCTGTAATAGTGGCCTGCACCATAGTTCAAACCATGATTGTTACGGTGACATATAGCGCATAAATTCAACCAGCAATAACCTATTGCGCACGTCTACAGACCACCATAACCAACTGCGCAAGTCTACAGCACATCATGATCCACTGCGCATGCCTACGACCTACCAAGGATTACTGCGCATATATTTTTGGCTGAACTGGAGCTAATCTCCTCACACGGAGAAAAAGGTCTAGTTGGGCCAACTAGATGAATCTAGTTACGCGCGTCTAGTAAATTTAAGGCAGAAGTTTCCTTACTCTTACTCGATGTCTTGTAAGTAGTATAGTAGATTTAACCGATACGTCGTGTTATGGCAAATAGTGTCCATAACTAGACATCTAGTAGCATGTTACCCCCCACTTCTCTTTTACTCCCTTCGTCTCTCCCTCCTACACCCTTTACCTACACTTTCCCTCCCTCTAGCTTGCTTCCTAATTTTTGGAGTCGTCACCTCCAGTTTCTTCCAGCCTCTTGGATTTCTGTGTCCCGTGCGTTATTCTGACAATTTTCAGTTTGGCAAGAAGCGAGAAGCGACGTGTTTTTATTTTTGTTTCTATTTGCGTGTATTAAAATAAGCGAATTCCGCGATGATACAGTGGATAATCTGTTGGACTTGTGGAACCTTTTCGCTTACAAGGCTATATTTCAAGAAACGTAAACTATCTTTTTCTTCAGTGTAGCCGCCATGTTTTTCTAAAGATAATGCTTCAGCTGCCGTGCGATTTCTTCTAGTAATATAAAATCATACCTTTGGTCAGTGTTTAATAAACGAACTTCATTTTTATTGTGCTGTTTGCATGTTGAAACCTGTCTTAAAGATCCTCAAAATATACTTATTTTCCTAGAAAAAAACTATTTCCCAACAGTATACATCTAGTAAATTTCACCAGACAACTAGTTAGACTACCTAAACACGAAGATGTAAGCCTAACTCAACGTTTGCTTACTTTTACTAGACAGCTAGTTAGCACTACCAGGCACTACTAGCCATGGAAATGTTGGCCGTACTAGATGTCTGGTAACTTATACCAGATGTCTTGTAATTCCAACTAGACAGAGTTTAACTAGACCGCCTGGTGTGTTTAACTAGACAGCGTGTTGGTTCATATTTTACTAGACTGTCTAGTACGGCTAACCAGAATCATTGTTACCCTAACTAGACATTTTTCTCCGTGCAGGTATCTAGAGAGGAAAATGTCATACACTCTCAAAATTGGCCCTTTTCGAACCCTGGCGGACCGAACGAACGGAGCGGATACGCTACAGTGTATCCTTATAGTATCCACATCGTATCCTCTCCGTATCATGCAAGAAAAACTCATTAAAAAAG
>CAKNXH010041922.1:0-27131 GCA_932178445.1 Andricus quercusramuli
CTTGAAGAACGTGCAAAAAGAAACATTTCTCTCTTCTTGACATTTTTTAGTATCGTGCGTTGTTTGGCTGGAAATGTTAATTTTCGTTTCTTGTTTTGGATTTTTAAAATGCTGTAACTCTGTAAATTTTCAATTTATCGAAAAATGTCATTCGGAATAAATTGTTTGAATTTTTGAGAACTATGGATAGCCGTCCATAGAATTACTTAATGTTGAGAAAAATGGTCTAAAATTTTTGAAAATGCTCTAACCTTTTGAATTTTCAACCGAAATAGCTGGCTAACGAACTCGATCTCTCTTTTTGGTCCACCAAACTGTGTGCCAAAGCACAATCCAATCCGATTAGTCTTTCGAAAGTTATCCGATATACAGACGACGACGACGACAACGACGACAACGATAGACAGACAGACACCGACGTAAAAACCATTTTTTCTGACTCAGGGGGTCTCAAAACGTCGACATTTAATGAAATCCACGAAAGTCATTTTTCACATAAAATCAATACCTTCTCATTATGATGAGAATGTAAAAAGAAAGATTAACATTTCACTTGTTGAAATTCGGATTCTACGTGAAATTTTGAGTTAAACGGTCACAGAGTAATCGCAATAGTTTTTCTTGCAACATTAAAAACTTTTAATAAATATAATACTTATCGATGACGTGCGCTGAAGGCGACTTCAAACGCATCGTCATTCAGTAGTACTTTATAGGCGTTATCCGTCGACCATGCGTTTGAAGTCGCCTTCAGCCCACGTTATCGATAAGTATTATATTTTTTAAAAGTTTTTAATGTTGCAAGAAAAACTATTGCGATTACTCCGTGATCTTTTAACGCAAAATTTCACGTAGAATCCGAATTTCAACAAGTGGAATGTTCATCTTCCTTTTTAATGAGTTTTTCTTGTATGATACGGAGAGGATACGATGTGGATACTATGCGCTGTAGTGTATCCGCTCCGTTCGTTCGGTCCGCCAGGGGGAATTTGCCATTTTCTTTTATTTTTTGTCATGGCCCACAACTCCCCACCAAAATCACAAATATCGATTTTGATAATATTTACGTCATCCTAAATATTTCTCGCGCATTAACGAATTTTATTAATTGTGGTCTCCAGTTGATGCACTGAGAAGTTTACTACAAATACCAGTTCATACATTGACAATTTATCGATGTTCCGAGAAGTTATGTCTGGAAAACAAAGCGTGGCCCACAACTCCCCACTCTCCCCTACGTATTGATCTACGGGGGTGTACCAGCAATTTTCGAGAATTTCGTTTTTCCATCTTCTACGAGATATGAACTGCAAAAGGTTTTTCAAAGACTGAAGGATTCCGAGTCGCTTCGAGTGGAAAGAAATGCACAAAAGAGACAGTTATCAATCTAAAAAGGTGGTTCAACAATTTTTCCAAATTTCTCCCACCCCTTGAAATCACCACTAGTCTTCAAGGTGAACGTGGAATTTCTCCCTTTTTCTTCTAATCATAAAATCTTTCAGAGTCTTGTGCATTTGTTGTCTTATTGTACTCCGAAAGATCTTTGTGTTTAAAAATCTAGGAAGTTGATTCTCCGCTCACCCTGGGATATCGTACTGCTCTCAAGGATTATGAAATGTTTTGAAAAATTGTTGGATTATTTTCGTATAAAAATGGACATTTTTACGACATCCCGAGTGGGCATAATTGACAAAGAACGTTTTTATAACGTACTACAAATGTTTTTTGGCCGTAAATGGTGCCATAAAAAATTTTGTTGGATCATTACACGATTCTGGAATGTAATTTGGTCTGAACTAGGACGTTTTTAGAATATGTTATTGAAAATTACAATATTTTACATAATTCAAAAATATTTGGATGAAAACTTTATTTATTTAATTTTGAATAAGGTGAACACAAAATATCACAATATAAAAAAAATGTGAACGGTATACGATTCACGAAAATTCATTACAATTACCCTAATTCGAAAAATTACCTGGCTCCCTTGTAAAATAGGGGTGGTTTCAATTGGTTTGAAACCTTTTGAAGAAACATCGACACACCCTCTTGCGTTAATGCGTGTGTCTGTTGTAAATTTTTCTCTGTTTCGAGCTGTTTATGAATGTTTAAGAATTTATAAGACTTAGTACTTAATTCCAATCGTCAACGGAGATACCACGCTGAAAACACCAGTTCCCGTCAGATCACTGAAGTTAAGCAGTGTTGGGCGCGGTTAGTACTTGGATGGGTGACCGTTCGGGGAATACTGCGTGTTGTTGACCCGTCGTGGGTGATGGTATTTCGGCAAATCATAGGAAGTTTCATAACATTCCAATATTTCATAATTATTTAGAAGCTCGTTAGAGTCGCCGTCGAAAACCAACTACCTTGTTTTGATTCCTCTGTTAGAAACTACCGAAAAAACTTTCGAAAAAGAAGGTTAAAAAAGTCTTTCAGTTACAAAAGCAAAGATTTTCGGTTACATGAAGCAATATTGTAAATTTTAAATATTAACCCATTTTTTTAAGCTCGTAAGTGTCTTCCGTCAATACCAGGCTCCCTTGATTGGACTCTGCATGTAAAAAACTACTGAAGAAACTTGACAAAAAGGTGATTGATAATATCTGTCAAAAGAAGTTCCTTACTTTCGCTTATAAAATCCAAGATAGTATATTCTAACCATTCCACACTTTTCTGAAAGGTCGTAAACTTTTTCCTTCAAGAAAGAACACGCTTGTTTGGATTCTCGAGTCGAAAAAGTACTGCAAAAAATTGGTGAAAAGACGATTGAAAATGTCCATCAAAGTTAGTTCCTTACTTTCTGTTATAAAAAGCAAGACTTAATGTTTTTAAATTCCAAAGAATTCAATGTTTGTTGTCATTGCTTCAAAGTTTAAAAAAATTCTTCAGGTGAATTCAGAACTTTTGAGGGGAATTCAATGCAATTCGAGAAAATTCCGCAAAATTCAAGTAACGATTACATCTTCATTCAGCGGTAGGTAAGCCGTCGAAATAACTTTGACTAATTTGAAAAAAATTAGGAATAGTGCTATGGTTTTAGTAGAATCCTGAAGAATGCAGGGGAATTTGTAGAATTTGCGAGCCCTTCAATTACAAATAATTCAATGTGTATTATCGTAGCTTAAAAAGTATTTAAAAATGTTTTGAATAATTCAAAAGTATTGAATTGATTTCTACAGAATTTAATAGAATCGTGTGTAATTAAAATAAAGGGTACATCTTCCTTCAGTCGTACCTACGCAGACTCCCTTACTTGACTAATTGGGAAATAATCAGGAAAAGTGCTATGATTTTATTAGAATTCAGAAAAATTCTGGAGAATCTATAGGATTTATGAGTCTTTCTACATATTCTAAACTGTTGATTGCGTATTTTCATAGTGTGAAAAGTATTTAAAATTCTTTAAATTAATTCTGAAGTGTTGGAAGGTATTCTACAGAATTCGTGACAACCTTGCAAAATTCAAAAGACGAGTACAACTTCATTCACTGGTAACTAGGCCGTCGGCTTAACTTGACTTATTAGGTAAGAATTACGAAAGTTGCGATGGATTTAGTAGAATTCAGCGAATTCAGAGGAATTTGTAGAATTCAAGAATCTTCAAATTTCAAATAATTTAATCTGTATTATCATAGGTTGAAACGTATTAAAAAGTCTTTAAATTAATGAAAAACAAATTTTGAAGTGAATTCTACAAAATTCGTGAGAATTCGGCGGAATTTAATTCACAAGCACATCTTCATTCACTTCTAGCTTAGCAGTCGACTAACTGGACTAATTGTGAAAGAATTAGAAACACGGCAATGATTGTATCAAACTTCGGAGAATTCCGGAGAATTCGGAGGAATTAACAGTATTCAAAAGGTTGTGTATACAAAACCGGTGCCGGTAAAAAAAGGTTGTCGGTACCCGTAAAAAAATTGTCGATAGAGCTTAAACTGCTTAAACTTAGAAAAGGTTAGGGGTAAAACTGAACTTATTTCTGTGATTGATCACAGAAGACGAATCAGAGAGATGCAGGGATAGGGCTCTGACCAACATTATTTCTGTAACTAGTCACAGGGGTGCCTTCCGCCTCCAAGACATGTCGGAAAGGGGTAGGGGTTTGACTATCATTAATTCTGTGTCGAATCACAGGGCCACCATCCAGCCGCCACGAGCTGTTAGAAGGGGTGAATTTCGTGAATTCCTTAAATTTCGTTAATTCCTTGAATTCGGTTAATTCTGTGAATTTCTTGAATTCCGTGCATTCGGTGAATTCCTTGAATTTTATGTACGGCTCAAAAACCGGTAAAAAAATTTGTCGGTACTGGTAATTTTTTGTAAAGGTGCCGACAGTGCGAATCTCACAAATTATTCAAATTTCGTGAATTCCAAGAAATCTTGGAATTCCGTGAATTGCATCAATTTCTTGAATTCCATGAATTTCGTGAATTCTGCTAATTCCATGAATTTCGTGAATTCCATGAATTCCATGTGTTCCGCGAATTTCATGAATTCCAAGAATTCTCTGAATTTCGTGAATTCCACGAATTCTTTGAATTTCGTGAATTCCGAGAATTCTTGGAATTCCGTAAATTTCGTCAACTCCGTTAATTCCATGAATTCCGTCAATTCTTTGAATTCCATGAACTCCTTGAGTTCCATGAATTTGTTAAGTTCCATAAATTCCTTAAATTCCATAAATTCCTTGAATTGCATAAATTCCTTGAATTGCATAAATTCCTTGAATTTCTTGAATTTCATTTACGGTTCAAAAACCGGTACCGACCATTTTTTTTACCCGTAGCGACAGTTTATACACTTCTAATTTAAAAGTCTTGAAATTCCAAATAATTCAATCTATTCAAAAGTGTTCAGGGTAATTCAAAAATGTTAAAGGAATTATTTCTACAGAACTAGAAGGAATTCTGCGAAATGCTCAGAATTCAGGAGGATTCTACAGATTTCAAACAACGCGTGCATTCAATTAAAATAATTCAATCGCCGAGCAATGTTTTTTAATTTGGTTGCCACGAAAAAGATACTATTTAATTTTCGAATCTCGTTTAAGTGTGAAGTTGCACCAAAGAGTCAAAACCTCCTATAAAAATAAACGGACCGGAAATTATACGTTCTGAACTTGTATTCTCACACAGTCTTAGCGATGGCACATGGACTGTCGGCTATCTAACGCATTTTTCTGATTGGTTAATCTTCAATTGCTAATTACTAGGTAATTATGCATTCAATCAAACTATTTTATTGATTATTTTCTATTCAGTTTTTCACAAGGAATCAGAAAATATAAGTATGTATTTTGAATACACGAACACCCTGTATATTATAACATTTACTTCATTAATTTAAATTGATTTTGGATTTTCAAACATGTTAGTAAACAAATAATGTGTTTCAATGAACTTCTTGGAGAGGGGGTAGGTAAAATTAATAAAATAATACCTAAGTTATAGAATGAAACGTTTTTTTTTATACATATATAAGTTTTTAGTGAATGTAAAGTATAAACATACATACACTGTTAAAAATAATATGAAATTTAATATACCCATGTGTATTAAAATTAATATATCAATCATATGAAATCGCCATTAAGAGCGTGTATATTAAATTTCATATACATTCATGTTAATCACTCACAAGAAAATTCAGATAATTCCATTTTACACAAATTCAAAATAATTTCAATAAGAATTTTCGACTCTAAATAATAAAACATGATACCTTCTTCCAGTTACTCAAAAACATGACCGGATTTTGAGTCGAAAAGATCAATTAAGCAAACAAATAACATACCTAACCTGCAATCAACTGTACTAGCATTAAATTTTTACTATTTAGACTGGATTTTGGAAAAAGTTCCACCCGTACGTCGCACTTTCATTATAAATAACAATTCAGTCGACGAATTCTAGATTATTAATTTAATTGCGAATATTTGACAAGATTTAAAGAAATGAAAGCACTTTGAGTTTTCATGCACACTGCTATACCGAGCTGTATATTAAATTTAATACACATGTCTATTAAATTCACTATACCCATGTATGTTACATTTCAGTAGCGGTAGTGCATATTTGCTTCACATACATGTATATTAAATCTCATACAGATTTTTCTAACAGTGTATGCTTCACCGTAACAAAAAATTAATACAATTTTTCAATAGATAATAATCAATTTATATATAACTATATATATAAATTTCTTATGCCTTTCAGTATCTCTATACAAATCTTTTCTTTCTACATAATTTGTATCTAGTATATAAAATATTACATATTTTAACAGATTTCATTAAATACCTTAAATAAGTCTTTTTCCTCCGTATAAACTAACACGCAGAAAAAATTCTGTTAAACTTAAGGATTTTCGGGTGCAGTTCCGAGTAGCTGAATTCTCCGATTTTCTTGAAACTCCGTACGCTTATGTATTTTGACTCGCTGATTACGAATATGATAGTGAAAATTTGCGACAAGGCGACTTTCATGGTGAATCCATAAAAATCATGGGTTTTTCCGTTTATTTAAACCAATACGCAAAATCGTTCAAACAAAAGTTATAGATCTCATCGAGATACATATTTTTTGTTTCAAATATTTTTTTCTACGAGTGATAGTTTTCGATAAAATTAGTGATACATCGATTTTCATGGAAACCCCATGAAAATCATGGACTTGTGCGTTTATCTAAGCCAAGGCGCACTATATCGCTAAATACTCCAAACAAAAGTTGTAGATCTCATCGAGTTACACCTTTTTTGTTCAAAACATTTTTATCTACGAGTGATAGTTTTTGCGGAAAATAGTGATACATCTAACCGATAGCTCTTTCTTTACTGTTCATTACCATGGCGACAGGCCCTAAGTGGCGACGAGGGATCGCAAGTAATGGCAGCAACCACCGTCTTCAACGTTTTCAACGTCTCGTGGGAGCAGTCACTTGTCACAGAAATAATGTTGGCCAAAACCTTTGCCCTTTCCAGCGACTCATGGAGGCGGGAACACACCCCTGTAACTAATCACAGAAATAATGTTGGTCAAACCCCTACCCTTTTACAACGTTACAGGGGGGGGGGAGGGCATCCCTGTGAATGGTCGTAGAAATAATGTGGGTCACATACCTTCCTCTTTCCAACGTCTCGTGGGGTGGGGCGGAAAGGCACCCCTGTGACTGGTTACAGATATGATGTTGGTCAAGCCCCTACCCCTTTCCAACGTCTCGTGAGGGGCGGAAATATATTCCTTTGACTGGTTACAGAAATAATGTTGGTCAAACCCCTACACCTTTGCAACGTCTCGTGGGGGGGGGGGGGCGTAAAGGCACCTCTGTGACTGGTTACAGATATGATGTTGGTCAAACCCCTACCCCTTTCCAACGTCTCGTGAGGGGCGGAAATGTATCCCTTCGACTGGTTACAGAAATAATGTTGGTCAAACCCCTACACCTTTGCAACGTCTCGTGGGGAGCGGAAAGGCACTCCTGTGACTGCTTACATAAATAATGTTGGTCAAACCCCTACTCCTTTCCAACGTCTAGTGAGGGACGGAAATCTATCCCTGTGGCTGGTTACAGAAATAAAGTTGGTCGCACACCTATTCCTTTCCAACGTCTCGTGGGGAGCGGAAAGGCACCTCTGTGACTGGTTACAGAAATAATGTTGGGGTTTATTGCACTGAAATCTGTTACATTTCAGCGGATGTATCACTACTTTTTTCGAAAACTATCACTCGTAGAAAAAAATGTTTTCAACAAAAAATGTGTGTCTTGATGAGAGCTATAACTTTTGTTATACATAAGCATACGGAGTTTGAAGAAAATTGGAGAATTCAGCTATTCGGGACTTTATACGGATTTTCAGTTGAAATAGGGACAGCATACATTTTCTGTAAAGATTACTGAATTTTCTGCAGAGTTTACAGAATTTTCACTCATTTGATGAATTTGCGGGTATTTTCTGTAACATTTACTGAACTTTTCTTTCAAATTGACATCTTTAAATTGTAAAATCCAATCAAAAAGTCTGTAAATTTTACAAAAAGTATCCGTTAATTTGTAAAATTACTGAAAATTCAGTGGAATCTTACAAAATTATGACTTATTTCATTCCATAAACGATTCTCTGTAAATCTCATTGGTACATTTTTATTTTTAAAAATTTATCTGTGAAATCCTATTGTTTACAAAAATAACGATTTTATAATTCTTAAATAAAAGTTTTCTAGCAAAAACGTACTAATGAGATTTGCAGATAATCTTTCAAGGAATCAAATAAGCCGTAGAGCATTAGGATTGAATAATAGTTGCAACTTTTACCTAAAATGAGATAGAAAAACATTAAACCCTAAAAACTATTGTTAAATGAACAATGAAAATTGGGAAATATTTATTTCAAAAGTTCACCTCGAGTTCTTTTTCAAAAGTGGTTATAATAATAAAATATTTTCCTCAATTTTTTAAATCATTTTTAACCAAGTTTATTTTTTAGCTTGAAATAACTTGAGTTCATGTTTAATTTAGAAACAAGTATAATGAAAATTCCCTTTTCGTCTTAAACCTTGAGCTGAATTTCATGAAAATAGGTATGCCGGAAAGCAAATTTTTCAATGAATTCATTAAAATTAATTAAATTTGTTCACAACGCATATTTAGGGTTCATTCACATAGGGTTCATTTTTTTTTAAATTTAAAAATCAGTGTGGCCGTTCGAATCACAAAAAAAAATCCCGGTTCGCTAACATTTTTCACGGTCAATGAAAGTAAAAAATGCTAACTCTAAAACTAAAAATGTGTCCATTTGAAGTAATAAAAACTAAACTTCAAATAATTGTAAGCAATTTTAAGCTCAAGATATTACAAACTGAAGAGTAAATCTTTGTTATAAACTCAACACTTCTTAAATTAGAAGTTGAAATATTTTTATTTTAAATAGTTCAAAAATCCTTGGAAGGCTTCAAAATTTTATTTCAAAATCTTGAAACGTCTACACGTTGTTTTACATTTTTTTAAATTATGAATTAATTTTTGAATTTTTTCATACCTTCTAAACATCTTTGAAAATGATTCGAATTCTTAATAAAATTTCGTTCAAATTCTGCAAAATTAAAAATATTTTCTTAAAATCTCCCAGACTCATTTTTGTTAATTTTGGAAATCTTTTTAAATATTCTCTTAAGATGAATTTTTCAAAATGAAAAGTCAATTTCAATCTTCCTAGGAATCTTAACGAAATTTTTTTCATTCTTCTGAATCCGTTCAAAGTTCTTAAAAATCTTCTAAATTTTCCGTTCGAAACCTGCACAAATCTATATTTGATTTTGAATTAGGCCATGGGCTATTTGCACCGAGATTTCGGTACGAATAGCCAAATTTTGTGGATGTACCTAGACACTTTCTTTAAATTATTTGCAATCAATTCAAATTTTAAATCGAAACTAAATTCAACTTGAATTTTTTCTAGGAATAATAATAGGTACTCAATATTCATTATACATCAAAATTCAACACTTTTACTTGCGAATTAAATTTTTTAGAATAAAAACATTAAAATTGTAACGTTCAAAGTTTAGTTTTTTTGTTTAATTTTGAATATTTGATTTAAAATTACTGATTTTAAATAAACAGTAAAAAAATTTCTAAATTATTAGCAATTTTTATTTTTCCTAATTAAAAATTTTCAAATTTTAACGTTTCAAATTTTAGACTAAAACAATATTTTTGAATTTAATAAAAGTCTTTACATGTGACGTGCGCCAAAGAAAGGGGGCTTACTCTGGAAAGTGAGATTTTTCAGGGCGAGCGGTCGAAGTCAGCCAGATAGACGCGACTTTTTGGAGAGAGGGAAGACTCACGAAAGCCTGAGGGTGAAGTTGTGCCGTTGCATCGATTCTCCAAAGCATAATTTGTCCGCCACGCGGTTATCTTCAGACTGTTGTTCATCGGGCGCGTATTATGATATAAGAGAAAGGCAAAGGTTGTGAAAAAAGTAATGAAAGTCGGTAACAGGAGCTGGTTTAAATGGCTTTGATCAACAGATGGAGTAGCAGGGAAATGAAATGCAGTAAAAATACAGAAAACACAATTCTGTACAACTATAAAATGGTTAATAATTAGAATAAACAATTTTAATAGTTTTTCTTGAACGCAATATAAGAAGACTAATTAAGATGAGGTGACAAATAGAATATTCACATGCTGATGTGTCATTTTATGTTGGAGTCCCATTTTATGGGCAAACATGAGTATTTTTTGCAAGAAAAGACTAAGTGACAAATAACATATGCAATTATTTAATAAAAACAATATATAATGACTAAAAAATGTATAAATTATGTAATCTTAGATTCTTAAATCTCATATTATTATTTCTTGATAGAAAAAGATTGAAAAGCCAATAAATTTCACTAATAATGTTTTTTTAGGTTACGTCGCATATTTTCGTTGTGATATGAACATTTTTCAATGGAAAAAGGCTAAGATAGGAATAAAATTGAAGAATAATGCATCTTTAGGTTATGTCTTGTAGGTCTTTCGTTTTTTCTAGACTAAACCATACTTTTTTGAAAGGAAAAGATATTTTCTAGTGGAGAAAGGCTAAGCGAGGAATAAAAAAGGCTAATAATGCAATATTTAAGGTTATGTCCTCCCTTTTCGATGAGAAATGAATGCAAATAATGCATTTTTTGGTTATCTCTTATAGGTCTTCCGTTTTTTCTCCACTAAATAATACTTTTTTATATCGAAAAAGATTCAATTGCCAATAAAATTTACAAATAATGCATTTGTAGGTTATTTCTGCCTTTGTCGGTTTAAATGAATATATTTAGGTGAGGAAAAGGCTAAGTTAGAAAATACAGTTCACAAATAATGTATCTTAAGCTTATGTCCTTCCGTTTTTGTGGGAAGGAAGTAAATATTTATAGTGGAAAAAGGTCGAGCGAGAAATAAAATAGGCTGATAATTCAATATGTAAGGTTATGTCCTTCCTTTTTAATGAGCCACCCTGGCGAAAGTATCGGATAGGAATTTCTTCCGAACCAATCCTAAATAATGCGAATCATTCCGGAATCTGTATCCGAACCAAACCGAGTTAATTCGAACCAATCCGAACCAATCCGAATTTTTTTTTACATTTCGTTCGATCCAAATCGGTCAAAAACTAATCCGACTCAATCCGGTTCAATCCGAACTTCCAATCCGAATGAATCCGAACCAAATTTTCAATCCGAATAAATCTGAACTCGGATTGACCAAAGACGATTTTCAATCCGCATGAATCCGATTCAATCCGAACTCGGATTCATTCGGATTCATTCGGATTGAAAATCGTTTTTGGTCAATCCGAGTTCGGATTCATTGGGATTGAAAATTTGGTTCAGATTCATTCGGATTGGAAGTTCGAATTGAACCGGATTGAGTCGGATTAATTTTTGACCGATTTGGATCAAAAGAAATGTAAAAAAAATTCGGATTAGTTCGAATTAACTCGGATTGGTTCGGATACAGATTCCGGAATGATTTGGATGATTTCGGTTTGGTTCGGAAGGAATTCCTATCCGATACTTTCGCCGGGGCATGAATGTATTAGACGAAAAATTGCAAAGTTTTTAATGAAATTGACAAATAAGGCATTTCTAGGTTGTGTATTACAGGTGTTCCGTTTTCTCTGGACTAAACAGCATTTTTGGATATAGAAAATAATTGAACCCAGCGCACGCTATTATATAACTGTGATGTATTAGTTCTAGAACGGAAAAGGACAGGTTCTGTAACAGGTTAAGTGGATAGAAAATTGAAGACCTATAAGACATAACCCAAATATGCATTATATGCATTCATTTCTCATCGAAAAGGGAGCAGTTAACCTCAAATATTTACTTCCAACGAAAAAAACATGACTTTAAAATACATTATTTCTGTGTTTTTTTTGTCAAATAATCATGTTTTCCCATAAAATGGGACTCCAACATAAAATGACACATCAGCATGTGAATATTCTATTTGTCACCTCATCTTAATTAGTCTTCTTATATTGCGTTCAAGAAAAACTATTAAAATTGTTTATTCTAATTACTAACCATTTTATAGTTGTACAGAATTGATTTTTCTGTATTTTTACTGCATTTCATCTCCCTGCTACTCCATCTGTTGATCAAAGCCATTTAAACCAGCTCCTCTTACCGACTTTCATTACTTTTCTCACAACGTTTGCCTTTCTCTTATATCATAATACGCGCCCGATGAACAACAGTCTGAAGATAACCGCGTGGCGGACAAATTATGCTTTGGAGAATCGATGCAACGGCACAACTTCACCCTACCACCCTACCCGATGGTTTCATTAAAAAGAGCAACTCAAAAACTATCGAAAGGTGTAAAATCTTCGATTTCGATTTTTTTAGAGTAAGCCCCTTTCTTCGGCGTACGTCACATATATGAATATATTATTTCGAAGTTATTTAACAATTTTAAATCGTTTATAATGTTTCAGTCATGCGTTTAAATTTTTATCCAACATTTTCGATTTCAAATGCTTCTAATTTTAAAACTTTTACCACGGATATTTTAAAGCATCTGTAAATAGATGCAGATTTTCCCATCTAAAAGCAGTTTTTCTCAGTTTTCTTTCGCTTAGAAGAAGGAAAATGTCGCGAAGATCACTTAAAACACTCAAAGATTATTTAACACTGTCAGTAAATCACTTTTAATGTGTTATTAAATTCAATTTTATTATTTTGCCATGCGTTTGCAACAATTATAGGCCAACTGCATAGCTGGCCCCACCACACGGCCACCGTCAACACACAGTACATTTTCAACTCACAGTTCCAGGAGGCTGTAGAAACTCACCTGAAAAAACCAATTCCAAATACTAGCGCAACGAATGATTATCGGGGGGCAATGTTTTTCCTCTAGGAAGCTCAAATCCATATTTGAAGCGAAAATTCCCTGCAGATCGTCAAAATTTGCGATAAATAGGTTAAATTCCTTAAATATTGCATCTCCAAAGCAGCAGAAGAAAAATAAACAGAACTGGCGCAATATTCATAATAGAAGAATTATTTCGTCGGACGATGGCCAATCAGGGATGATCGGTCTTCGGTGACGAAGGGGAATCATGGGGGTACCCATAGATTCTCTATCGCACTAGGTTCGCATGGCCATAGGAGTGCCTATCGACCACGGGAACCGTACACGTCGGACGGCCGGTCAGGAACAGTCGGTCTTCGGTGACGAAGGGGAACCAGTCGGTCTTCGGTGACGAAGTGGAACCGTCGGGGTACCCATCGTTTCCCTATCGCAACTAGGTTTGCGTGGCCATAGGAATGCCTATCGACTACGAGAACCGTACACATCGGACGGCCGGTCAGGAACGTTCGGTCTTCGGTGACGGAAGGGAACCATGGGGGCACCCATCGATTCCCTATCGCACTAGGTTCGCGTGGCCATAGGATCACTCTAAGACCAGTTTCAAACAACATTTTGTCTTTTTCTGGTCTTTACCCTTCAGCCTATACCTGCATTATTTGTAGGGCATTGAAATAGACACCACTCTCTCTTTGAAATAAGGATAGCTGTCTGTAAACTAGTTTTCTTGTTTTCAACCAACTGAACTGCCCCCTAGACGTTTTAAGGGAAAATATTCTTGAACAGAGAGTTCACACTTAAATTTGTATTCAAATGAATTTGAATTCCACGCAATATTGAGGATTATTATCGCCTTTTGAAATGTTCTTTTTCTTCATTAATCATCAATTATCACAGATTTAATAATATACATTAATTTTTTAACTATAGCTTTCAATTGTTTGAAGAATTTTAATTTGTTTAAATATTTCATGTTTTCAGGTAAGTTGACAATTATTTAAATGATTCCTATTTCTTCTATATAGTTTACGCAGAAGAAGCAGGAGGAACATTGAATTTTAGCAAATTTTCAACAGATTTTTACACAGATTTAATTGATATGACTTATTTGTTTGTTCCGCAGGAATGCTCTAATTTTCATGCAATTAAAAATAGTCTGTTCAGAATTGAAATTTATTTCATACCAAGCTTTTAAATTTGTGCAAGAGAGTATCCTGAACTTAGCTATAGCATTCAAGTCACGTTACTTTGTGGAGGGTAGGGTGCTGAAAAAATGTGTATTCTTGAATTTTGCAAAACGCTAAGCCTTAAATATATTCCGTTTGGTGGAAAAATGCTGCCATGAATGTGCTTTTATTTTTTTAAATTTGCTTAGAGTCTCCGCTAGGCTGCTGTAAGTCTGAAAATTAATTTTCTTCATATTTTTAATTTGAATAGGGCCTAGAGCCTTAAGTTCTAGGTTCTAAAGGCTCTGGGAAATCGGTTCGGGTTGGTGGGCTTAGACAATGATCAGCAGTAGACACTACTCTACTTAAACGGGATATTAGTCCGGAAAATCAGCTCAAAAAAGGTTCATTTCCAAACGAATCTTTCTCGCTCAAATAAGTATTGAAAAAATGGAACGAAAAGCAAATTCACGTCAAATAATGAGTTGTCAAAACAGACTCATAAATTGTAAATCTGAACTAGTCACATTTTATTAGTACGAAAAATTACAAATTAAGTAAATTATCAATATTTGGTGAACATCTTGCTCTCATCTGTTTTATTACTGAATTAAATATGACTAATTCAGATTTGCAGAGAAAAATTTTCACAAATATATAGAAACCTTCGAAGATCTAAGACTAAAACAGTTTCATCGTTTTCTGAAACTTTGAAAATATATTCAAAGGCAAATTAACACTTAATACAGATAATTATCAAACCAGATTTATAAACTGTAAACCTCAACTAGTCAGATTTATATAGTATACGATCGTCTATAAATTGAGGAATCTAGAACATTTTGACTTCAGCATCTATTTCGGTAATTATTACAATCTGACTATTTTAGATTTCAAGAGAAAGTTTTCACTGATATAGAGAAATTTCCGAACATCAGAAGCTGAAACATTAATTTTTTTTAACTTTGCAAATAGCACGAAAATGTATTAACTTGGAATATAAGTTTTCAAAACAAGTACGTAAACTTTATATCTGTAATAGTCACATTTTTCTAATATGAAATAGTCTATGAATTAAAGAAATTAGTAAAAAATTTGGCGAAAATTTTTGCCTTAACTGTTTTAATATTTGGTTCAATATTACTAATTTTAATATAGGAGAAAGGACATGCTACTGCGATTCCGATAAATCCTCTTTGCTTTCGTCATCGTCGGCATCAGAAATGGTTTGTGGCGCATTTTGTAGATCGAATGATGCTACACTTTCGGTTTCTCCATCGGAAGATGTAAGATTTTCTACGACCCTTGAATTATTTTCTCTCTGCTGAAACATTTCTTCCTTAACTGCTGCCAAATTTTCCTCTTTGTGTAGGAGATATTCGTTGCCTTTAATTTGGTCACTATTTATTGTGTTTTTAATCTGAATCAACATATCTTTATCGAAATCTTCGATTACAGTTTCTTTCCTCTGTTTGGATTTTTTTAATCTCTGGTCTGCTGATCTAATGACCTCCAAACATTCATCCTTAAACTCTTCCCTCGTTTCGGGTCCTTTTAATTGACGACATTCTGTTGCAGCTACTGTAGTTTGAGAAAATGACATAAGTTCTAATGCGTACACAGCCTTTTGAAAAGTCGTAAAAATACAGAAAAAGTGTAAGTTTTTGTCATCGATGTAAATACTTACGATAAATTACTGCAACAAGTTTTCCTCCTCGCAGTTTTCCATGAATTTCATCTCCCAACTAAGTAAATTTAGAAATCAGTTCATCAGTCATAGCTTCCCTCAAATAAACTTAAGGGAAACAAATGTGGAAGTTAACAATCTGAAACTGACACTATAACCTAAAATTGGAGATAGCACGACTGCGGATTGAAGTAAAAAATTCAATTTTTAGTGTAAAAAGTAAATAAAAATATGCTCCCGAGATATTGAGTTTCTCAATAGAGATAAATAAAGTTTAATGCAAAAAAATTGACCAGTTCCGAGAAAATCGATCGAGAATGCTGACGCTTGAATTCCATATTTTAAACCCGGACTGCGGTAGCGATTAAAAGTAGAATTTCTGATTTTTTACAAAAATAAAAATATGCTTTCGTTACTCGCAAAAGGTCAACAAATTATAAAAATTGAAAGAATACGCTGAATGGGGGTCAAGTACAGCATGTACACACAGTAGGCTTTTTCTAAATATTGTTCTTTTTTGTTTAGAGTAATCTTTTTTGACATATTTGAGGTACTTATGGTCGCAAATATGTCTCACATCTGCATAACGAAGGTAATTATAATATTAACTGATTTCGTGTAGTATTTTTTTAAATATTTGGTCAACCAATTTTTCGAGGTTATAAGAATTTCCAAAAATTTGACACATTCGTAAGGATCAGTATTTATAGTTCTAAAAATACATATAAAGGGTGGCAGTCTAAAAGGTTTTAAGGGACATTTCGACGAAAATTGGTTTATTGGCCAAACATTAATTTAAAAATCACTTACACATCCTGTTAAAAGGATTTGCTCGAAAGCGCATTTTTAGTACAGTAATCAGGCTCGGTCAACTCTGTACAGGGAAATGGCGAATTTTTAGGACTTGGGCGCGGGGACTGAGAGGCATTGAGGGGTGCCATATTAGTTCTTTGGCCCATCGCAGATGGCGCAGACTTTCAACACCAAGGGGTGGGGCGATGTAAAATGCGCGTGCGCGGCAAATTGTTTGTTGTGGTTGTGGCTGTCAAAGTACACGCGAATCGACAAATATACGCAGAATTGGTTAAATTTTTCTAATTTAACTCACTTTCTTCCGATTCATAAAATCAATATCTCGGGAGCAAGTTTTTATTTGTTGTTTGAACACAAAATTGCACTTTTTATTGTTATCCGTAACCGACCCTGTTTCAATTTCAGGTTCCTGTCACTTTGAAATTGTAAACTTCAACATTCTATTTCTCGGATAATTTGTAGATAATTTTTTTTTAATCATTCTTTTTTGGTCTCAATTGAGAAACACTCCAGCTTGGGTGTGAAGTATTGTTTTATCTCTAAATGGTGCTTTCGATTTTACAGAATATTATTTCAGTCTCCTAAAAAATCCGATTTTGTTGGTTGTGTTGTTCTGTACGGCAGTCCTTCAAATAAAGGCAAAATTAAGTGATTGAGAAACGTCAATTGGGAAATAAAATGATAATTATCTTTAATTTCCTATTTTTCGTTCCTTATTTGCTTCATTTTGTCTTTATAATTCATTTTTTGTTGAATTATTCTAGTATTCAACACATGTAAGGAAGGGGCATATACATATATAAAAACCAACACATGCACGCGTCTGTAGTTCTCTGGCTCATCACAGATGGCACAGAATTTCGCCATTTATTTCCCACAGAGTTGACCGAGCCTGACAGTAATAAAAAGTTGGTATGCCACAGGGTATGTCAACGGATCTCTTGACACCCTGCGGCATACTGTGTGTTTACAAGTAAACTTGGTTCTTTCCCCAATCAATAATAAGTATTAAACTATAATTATTCACTTACTTGCACTTATAACACCATATGATAGATTTTCCTAACCTACTTAACAGTAATGAAATCAATCACAATCAGTGCTCCCAACGCGGGCACTTTGCACTACTGCGCATGCGATGTACGAGGCTCTTCATTAGCTGCCGTTCGCGCTCTTATTTGAAATGTTAAAAAACACCATTTTTTTTATTCATCAATAATAATCAAAAATGATTTTTTAACATGTTCAACTGGTACGTGGATGGGTTTTAATATATTTTGAGCATTAGGTTTCGAAAAATAAAGAAAAAATCACATTAAATAGCATAATATTTTTCATTTTCGCAATATTCATATTTTTCTAACCTAATTCTCAGAATATATTGAAAACCACCTACGTACCACTTAAACATGTTATGAAATTATTTTTGATTATAATTAAAAGATTAAAAAAATTGTATTTTTTAACATTTCAAATAAAAGCGCGAACGGCAGCAAATGAAGCGCCTGATGCATCGCATGCGCAGTAGTGCAAGGTGTCCGCGTTGGCAGCACTGATCACAATGCACAACAATCGATATTGACAGAATCAATAATTCAAACATGGAAAACGGGGCACGAAATACAAATTTGCAATTTTAATTTTATATCTTCAATTTAATATACATATATTACATTGTTATATTAAATAATATATTTGCAAATGTTATAGATGGTATTTGAAATTAAATATGTTAACTAACTTGGGATTCAATTTTTAAAATTTCGGAACGAAAAAGGTTCTTCTCTTTAATCAAGTATTGTTAACATTTAGTTGAACGAGGGAAAAGTTTCGCAAAATAAAAGAGAAGTAAATAAAATTATTAAAAAATTATAAGAAAAAATTGGTTTTTTCAACCTTATTATAATAAACTGGAAAAGTCAATGAATTTGTTTCACCGTTTTTTTTTAGAGCAAGAAATGTTCTAATATGAACAGGGGCTAATAAAAATGGTAAAACACAAAACAATAAAGCTTATTTACTTTTAAAATTGATTAATAGCTAAAATCGTTACCAGGCGTATCAATCAATTTTTCAAAATAATTTTTCCTAACCCCCATACATTTAAGAAAACTTTTTTCTCAGCAAACTAGATTTCAATAATGGATTAAAAAACTAAAAGAAGGACAATTCTTATAAACAGTTACAAACAATTTTTGAAATTTTAAAACTAAATGTTGACGCAATGTTTTTGGCTTTAGCTTCCAAAAGAATTAGATTCAATTTCTTAATAATATAAAAAATGTTACGGGATACAATGGTGGGCCTCTGTAGTGGATTTATTTCTTCCGTAATTAAAGAAAAAAATCTTTTTGAAAATTACATAGAATCTTACTAATGTAACATTTTTTCCTTAGAGAGGACTATGTGGAATATCAAAAAATATGTATTGAATAATAATAAAATCGGGTAACTTTGAAATTTTTAACTTTTTATAATATTTCGTGGAAAGCATTCAAGAATAAGAGCGTAAAGGTGTCATCGAAAGTAATTGCTTTTGCTACCTCCAAATTTGGATTCTCTGGTAAATTCCATATGAGAATGTGTAGTTTAAATTATTTGGTTAAATCTAAGTCAAACGTCATAAATTATTATGAAAAGTTTTTACTCTGCTTATAGACAATTTCAAAATAGAGAAAAATTCTGAATGCGATAACTCTTCAAAAAAAAGTTTCGAGAAAAATAGCTGATGTTTTTTTGCGTACAAAAACAAGTTGCGTAATTTAAAAAAAATTCGCGAGGTGAATACTTGATAGACATCCCGCATGGAGTCCCCCAATTGCAAATTGCAATATGTGACGTGTAATTGTTTTTGACGAAAAACATTTATAATTGAAACAAGATAATAAGCTTATACAATTTACCATACTTTTGCATCAATTTACAATTAATAAAGTTAACTGAAGCACCAAATGGAAGTACAAACACTATGAAAGCACAGTGCTCTCACCAAATGAAGCGCATTCCGTAAAGATCATGGTGCACGCATCGCACCCACATTTGGTGAGCACATTGCATGCGGCTGATATGCGCCCGCACCTATTGTTATCTGGGTAGACGCAACTCACCGTTACAACCAAGACCGGAGATTTGACCGAAGCCCAATTCGGGAGTAATTGGGGAGCCCAATAGGTGCCTGATTGGGACCCAACTGGGCCCCAGTCGGCTTTCCCACACGGGTCTGCCTGATTTAACTTTTTTTTAACATATACATTATACTCCAAAATACGTCTAAAAGTTTAACACGTAAAGGTGCTCTCATGCCTCTGCAAGCAGGCAGCTTGCATCCTTGCACAAGCAAGCGACCGTTCACACCTCTGTTTCTCCGACTACGGAAAATGGTCGGAAATCATTTTAATGGCGGGAGTTTTTAAATCTAAAAAAGATTGATAATAAAAAAATGGATTGTATTACAAGATAAAGTATCGATGAATATCAGAATAATTGTGATTGTGCAATTATTAATTTAATTTATAGAAAATAAGGTTAATGTACAACAAAATTATGTGGTTGAGATATGGCATGGATAGTGTGAGACCGGCTGTTTGTTTATTCGCAAGGTTTGAGAAAGTGAGTCGCAAGAACCTAAAATTACACATGTAGCATCTAGTTGCTTCTACTTATTACATATATTTGTTAATATGTAACAATATTCATAACAAATCCAAATACCATGGCCTGTCAGAGCGTATACAAATCTCATCTGCTCAACAACACAACATTTGAAGAGAAAATTTCTAAATGCGATTTAAATACTCCCCACTAAAACAAAAGTCAGGAATCGTGACAAATGGTTAGAAGTTCTGACGATTCCTGAACATCCTGACCATTCGTGACGAATCTGGCGATTTCTGAAGATATGCTAATTCATATCCCATCAGGTAGCTCATCGGCTAGGACCGCAGGTAGGCGATCTAAAAGGATTAAAAATTGAAAATAATTTTTTTTTCAATATTGCATATACAGATTCAAAAGTTAGAAATTCAGAATTTACGGGTTTCGACGATTTCAGATATCTAAAAAATTTTCTAAAAAATTTAAAATTAGATCAAATATAATGTATCTTGTAAAGAGGAAGAGATAGGTCAAAACCGACAAAATTTTCAGATTCACCTTCAGAGTCATTCAATATATGAATATTATTAATTAATTATAAGTTAAAATAGTATATGCATCAATAAATATAAATAAATAATTTAAATAACCTGGGAAATATAAAAGGGATTAGGTTTGATGTCATTCCATTCTTGGACCACTAATAAAAGGATTATCCTGCGAACCCAAGCCCTGACGATTTCTGAACATTTCTCACACACTGAATTTTTCTGACGATTTCTGTCGAGAAACGTAACAAAAGTGGTCAGAAATGGTCAGAAGTCCTGACTTTTTTTCTGACGATTCCTGATTTTTTTTTAAGTAGGGCCCCACTAAAAAAGAAGTCAGGAATCGTCACAAATGGTCAGAAGTTCTGACGATTCCTAAACATCCTCACCATTCCTGACGAGTCTGACGATTTCTGAAGATATGCTAATTCACATCCTATCAGGTAGCTTATCGGCTAGGACCGCAGGTAGGCCAACCCAAAAGGATTAAAAATTGAAAATAAATTGTTTTCAATGTTGCACATACAGGTTCAAAAGTTAGAAATTCAGAATCTACGGGTTTCGATGATTTCAGATACTTAAAAATTTCAAATTAGATCAAATATAATGTGTCTTGTAAAGAGAAAGAGATACGAGTAAATAGGTAGGGGCAGTTTTAGACTACTTTTTTTTGTACGATCAGCAACTTGCGACTAGACTTTAGAAGGCTGTGAGATTGGTTTCGCTCTTTGTGCTGACTTACGAATCACAGTGTTGAGGTATCCAATATCGAATAATATAATAATACTCTTAACCGCTCTTCACCGCTGGGGGCCACAGCATGCGGGACGGTGGTGATGGTGAGCTGCGAGATGGTCAGGCAGATCTCACTAATCAAACAGCTGGCCAGCAAGAACATCTGCGACAGACGGTAAGCAGTGAAACATCAACTGCGTCTGCTGAGGATGCTTTGGCTAGCGTTAGCTATTTGCAGCCAACCACTTCAACGGAAATACCGTGGGAGAGCATCAAGTGGGATACCACAATGAATTAGGAATTGATGCGTCTCTATTATAAAAGTGCGAAGTTTGAAACATCACGCAAAAAAGGACAAAATTTCAGAACGAAATTTGCCGCAAAGTATCCTCAAATAGAGAAAGTCGCATTGAGAGATCTTATCGCTAAGGTGAAGGACATCAGGACTAATCTACTCATCTCAGAAGATCGAGCAATGAAGATTAAACAGCAGGTTGATTTGGAGTGGAAGAACAACGGCAATGAACAGCAGTTAGAGGAAGCCGCGTCACACGAACAAGCAGTGGCAATTGGTGTTCTTCCTCAACCTGGTGATGATCCAGCACCACCACATCCTCCGGAGGTAGATGGCCTAATACAACCAGTGCCAGAAGCCGAGGTTCAACAACCAAGGAAGCGATTAAAATTGACATACCATATGAACAGAGATGTGATGCGCTTTTATTTTTTGGCAAAGAAAAGTGGGCAAAGTGTAAGGAGAGAACATCATCGTCTCTTCTTACTTAAGTACTCAGGGCTAGCCACAAGAATAAATGAGCAGAATCTAGCAGATCAAAAACGCTCAATATCTGTGAACAAATTGCTTTCGGCTGTTGAAATAGCTGCCATCGAAATGGAAGTGGAACAGCAGCTTCCTATTGATGAACTTCCATTGGAAGATGTGGGAAACGAAAACTTGATTGCAGCTGAAGACATAGGTCCTAAGGATAATGAACATCAAGTACCGGATGGAGTAGAACCACATCGGGATATTATAAACGATGATATAAACAGCGAAGTCCCAGAAAATCTACAGCACCTTGAAAGGGATTTCGGTCATGCTCTACTAGAGTTCAGACATGTAGAACCAACAAAAAGGCATTCACTGGCCAAGATGAACATCAATGATCTGCGTGCACTAATAGAACACCTAAACAGCAAGGTTTTATTAATGCATTTGAACGCAACACATAATGCGTTAGAGGTGCAAACTCTTGTATACTGTGCAGCTGTTGCAACCGTTAGAACGTTGGACCGCTGAACTAGGCCTATAAATGCAGTCTTCGCCCCAAGACAGGAGCGAGATCCGCCATGGAAGATCAGGTTGGATATGGATGTCAGCAAAGTAAGGTGCAAATTGGGTCGACTGACTCAATATAAAAAGGAAATCGAACCAGAAAGCTGATACACCATGTTATTAAAATCATCCACCCTCGGTACATCGAGACATTAACACCAGCAATATTGGATGAGATTATAGACTCCCAGCGGCAGAGACTTGATGTTCTTATTGCTAGACTACGTCGGTACAAGAAAAGTAGTGCAAGAAGGCAACAAAATCGAACCTTTCAGGCAGATGAAAGAAGGTTCTATCGTGAACTGAGTGTAAAGCAAAATAACCAGCAAGACACCGAAGTCCCTCAATTGCAAGGCATGACTAACTATTGGTCAGATGTTTGGGGAAAAACTAACAGAAGCAATTTGGACACTGCGTGATTCCAACTAGAGAAAGCAAGAGCAAGCAATAACCCTGAAATGGAGCTGACGAACATCACAGCTTTAGATGTTTCAGCGGTTTTGAAAAAAGCATGTAACTGGAAAGCTCCAGGTCCGGACATGGTGCACAATTTCTGGTACAAGTACCTGACTAGTGTGCATCCTGCGTTGGCACGGTGTTTTCAGAAGATCATCGAACATTCAGATCTGATGCCAGGCTTTATGCTGCAGGGTACTACGTATATGTTGCCTAAAAAACCAGACGCTCAAAATCCATCTGAATTTTGACCGATGGCCTGTCTTCCAACAATATATAAATGTCTTATAGCTATCATAGCAGATAAGGTATATTCTCACTTTGACGAGAATGATATCCTTACTGAAGAACAAAAAGGGTGTTCTAAAAACTCCAGAGGCAGTGAAGATCTAGTCACCAAAGACGCTGTTGCCATGACGCAAGCTCGTAAACACCAAAGGAACTTGCACATAGCATATATTGACTACAGGCAAGCGTTTCCTTCCGTACCACGTGACCATTTAACCAGAGGAGAATTAGGGGCCGCAGAGATAGAGAACGATTTCGGGAATGACATCGAGGCAATGGCTGAGGGCGAGTTATATGAATAGCTGGGTATTCTCGAATCTAAGGGTATTCAGCATACGATAGTTAAGAAAAGCCTAACGACAGCCTTCACGAAAAGACTCAGATTGGTTCTGAAGAGTTCTCTTAACTCGGCAAACAAGATCAGGGCAATCAACACCTATGCCATCCCTGTTCTCACGTACTCCTTTGGGCTCCTCAAATGGTCGAACACTGAACTCGAACGATTAAACAGAATCATCCGCGTAGAAATGACGAAACACCGAATGCACCACAGTAATTCGGCGATTGAAAGGGTAGTTCTACCACGACGTAGAGGGGGCAGGGGCATTGTAGATGTCAGAAACCTGTGTGAGTCACAATTTATACAGTTGCGAGACTATTTTAACAGCAAGCGAGATGTTACGCTTTACAACACCATCTGTAAAGCGGATCTTGACTAGACGCCCTTGAATTCGTCCTCAGAGGAGGCCTTGAATATCAGGGCAGAAACCATAGAGGAATTAGAAACGCAATGGAGATAGAAAGCCATCCACAGCGAACACCCCAAAACGCTAGATCCATATGAAGTGGATAGTGAGGCATCCAATATTTGGCTGAGAAAGGGACTCCTGTATCCAGAAACGGAAGGATTCGTCATTGCGATTCAGGATAGAGTTGTCAGCACCAGGAATTATCGCAAACACGTGTTACATCAAGACGTGGTTGACCGGTGCCAATTATGTGGAGATACCAACGAATCCATCGAGCACATTATTGATGGTTGTCGCGTAATGGCTCAAAGAGAATATACGCACAGACATAATGATGTGGCGGGCATTATACATCAACAACTTGCCCTAAACCTAGGACTCTTAACAGACTGGATGCCTTTCTATAGATACATTCCAATGTCCGTTCTAGAAAATGAAGATTACATCTTACATTGGGATGTGACTATCCAGACGAATCATTACACCCGAACCAATCGACCAGACATCGTGATATAACTTGAAAATGGCCCTTGGAAAAAGGTATCGCGAAATTCTCAGAAAAATTTGGGCTTCCGAATTATCTGGAAAGAATAACATCCAGGCGACCAATATGCTGGCCGTTCCTATACTGCTCTACACGTTTGGTGCAGTAAAATGGAACGTCGATGAGTTAAAGCAACTTGATCGAAGCACGCGCAAGATGATGGCAATACAACGAAGTCTTCATCCTAGATCTTCTGTACCTCGAATATATCTCCCTCGCGATAAAGGGGGTAGAGGCTTGCTAAGCTTAGAGTGTCTTCATCGAAGATCGGTTCTGGCTACATCAACATGAAGTTGCCAATGCTGCGGCGCTTCTATACCATGCAGCAGATAGGGCCGCAGAGGAGCTTGACCTCCCATTTAATTCCAGCGACACTACACATAGCCTAGCATTACTAACACCTCTGGTGCTCAAAAGTCGTATACAGGAAGCAGAACATACGCTCCTACTAAGAGAGCATGCTGGCAAACCCCTTCATGGTAAGTTCTACGACATCATACGTAGAGAAGAGCTCTCGATAGGTCTGTCCATCATGTTTCTCAAGTCTGCTGGATTCAGATCAGGGACCCAGGGATTTCTTTTTGCCGGTCAAGACGGCGTCATAGACACCTTAGTTTACCGCGAGCGCATAATGAATTTACCTGTACGCGATACCAACTGCCGAGCGTGCAAGCAAGAGCCAGAAACACTTGGACATGTTCTCAGTGGATGCTCTAAATATGCAAGCTACGCGTACATAGAGAGACACAATGCAGCTCCAAAAGTGTTATATTACCATCTTAGGCATTTCTATGGTGTTCATTTATTGCCCGTCTTGCCATACGCCCAGGGGGAACTCGAGTCCGTTGTGGAGAATGATCAGTGTAAGATCTACTGGAATTTCTCACTCCATCTTATAATTCTCATACTCGGCTGTCTAGGAGGTATGAAAGCTTCATTTATCAGCCAACGCAACAAGATTCCGGCTTGTCAGCGTCAGGCTCATTTCATCGCGAGCCGGATGCAAAAGGCTGTTCTCCTGGGATCACTCCATCTGGTCCGTCAACACTGTTCCTCTTAAATTCTACAAAGATTGGTAGCTCCAAAAAAGTTCCCAGAGGTGAAACCTTCATCTCCGACTGTCTTATCTGCCGCGTAAGGTCATCCGCGGCTAGTGGTCTGACTCAAAGGAGCAGTGTTGCCCGATATTATCACGCGTAAATTTCCCGCTCTTGCTTACCTTCTAGGACAGAAGTAGCAGAAGCGGATGACGTACACGGTCCAGTAGCTTTGGGATTAGTTTCTTTAAGTAACCATGATCGAAGCTTCCGAGGCCTACAACTTCTCTAATAATATACAAGAGCCTCGGTGGCTCAGTTGGTTAGACGCTCGGACTTTATCTCAGAGGTCCGGGGTTCGATTCCTGAGCCAGTACCTCTTGAAATTTTTCTATGTACCTTTACCGAGGTTCTGGTGGTTCGGAACCCGCCTTAAGCTGTAGGTCCCCCCATCATGCACTTGACTGCAACCCAGTCCATGTATGATGGGGTACAAACCAGGCTTCGTCCAATATGTCGGGGCAGACGCTCTTATCAGGTCACTTGATTGCATAATATTCAAACAAACAAAAAATTCAACTCTAACCAAAAATACCTTCGACTAATTGAGCAATAACCATCTTACGCCTGAGAGAAAAATTAGCTTCCTCATTTTTTATTTTATCATGTTGGTAGCTCGAAGTCATGGTAGCTCTAAGAAAGCATCCAGAGGCGACTCTTGTCACCTCCAACACTCACGGCCGCTGTGAAGGGATAAAAACTGTAAAGACAAACTGGAAACTACACCATGCTTCTAATTTTGTACCTACAACATCAGCGCTGAAGATTTCAGACATCGTATTATATTAACTTCTAACATCCTCATACATCAGTCACTTGACTTAGTCCATGACTATGATGAAAAATCAGGTTCACCCGAGAACAAGATTGTAAAAAAAAAAAATAATATAATTCATATAGCTTGTGTGTGTGCCTGTGTGAGGGAAGTTAAGAGTGCTAGGTGATGAGTCATCATCCCTCGTGAGCCGCCGCCCGGGAGATAAGGTGATGATGTAGCTGGTGGTGTTGCATTTCAAGCCCCGTATATAAATGCTTGTTATTTTAAAGATAATTCTGAGAAAAAAAAATAGTCTGTGCCTTTGATGCCGGGGATGTGTGATATGATTATTTTTAGGGCGCTTTTTTCTGCGAAATGTATTTTGCAAGTTTAAACAGGTTTCAGCAGACGAGTGCACACGGTGGTCGGGAAGCAAAAAAAAGTCTGCTTGAAACACTTAAGAAAAGTGAATGTGTCACGCTATTTCG
>CAKNXH010041933.1:0-12736 GCA_932178445.1 Andricus quercusramuli
GATCGAGCGAGGAACAGCTGGAACAGTCGCAATAGTCGCTCGTTACAAATCTGGTTTTGCTATAGGATGTGGGCACGGAAAAATGGGGGTACAAATGTACAATTTTCCGTAATGGCCCTAGAGATGGATCTCCTTATACTACTTCGTGGGAGCGTTAAAAGAGGCGGATTTTGCGGTTACATCCGCGAGCTCATTTCCCGGGATGCCCTTATGGCCTGATACCCATGCTAGAATAATGTTACAATTAAGTGCGGTGAAAGAGGCGAGACGATTTCTGATTAGGAAAATAAGGTGAGATTTAATTTTATTGGGGTTAGTTGAAGAGACACTTTCTAAGACACTTTAACGAGTCCGTAAAAATAACTACTTTTTTAAATTTATGCTTCATAATGAAATCTATAGTGTATATAGAATGTCTATTGCTTCGATAGAAAAGATTGATGCAGAATAATTTATTTTCCATGAGTGTGTAAATTGACCAGCGGGGCAAGCCAAGGCGCAGCCCGCAGACTTGCCGTCTTGAGACTTTGAGCCGTCCGTATAGAAAATCATGGAGTCTCCCAGCTAAAACAGTTACTAATCTGAGTAGTCACATATTTGTAACAAGATTCAGAAAACAAGTCACTAGTGACTTCCCCGATGGTCACCCAGTGACAACATATTTCCCACTCAAAACAATAACATGTTACAAGCGGAGCAGGTAACATTATCCCGCCAGAGTAATCACATGCTTGTAACAAAGTGATGTTTGGAAACTCAACGGTCAATGACAGCTTAACCTCAAAATATACAGCGTTTCGGAATTATAATTAATTATACTCTTGCAAAAATGTTGGAAAGGGACTTAATTAAATGATAAATGATTTCCAGGAAAGTGAAATAATATGTGAACATATCTTTTATGAAGGAAATACCAAGATTTATCAGCTTAACCCTTACGAAAAAGAAATTACGTTAGAGGTTAGAACCAATGTGTATATGTTTAAATAAAAATTAAATATTAAATTTCAAATAATTAAGTGAAATATTTGTATGCTAATTAATTCTTTCTACACAAAAAAAGTGTAATTATTACTGCGTTCAATCATCGATTAACCTTAAAATATACAGCGTTTCGAAATAAAAATTATTAATACTCCTGCAAAAATGTTAGAATGGGACAATTAGGAATTGTGAAAGGTTTTAAAAAAAGTTTTCGACATTCCCAGGGAAATGAAAAATTATTTTTTAGTTTGAAAAATTAATTTTAAGAAAAAATTTCGTAAGATTTCGAATTTGAAATTTGAAAAGATTTCAGAAAATTTTAAACTAAATTTTTTTTTTATATTCCTCGAAAAATTATTTTTTATTTGAAAAAAATAATTTACAGAGAATATTTAAAAATATTTCAAAGCAAAAACAAATTTTTATGTATGGATAAGAATTGAACAGAAATTCAAACAGTCATTAATATTTATTTGAAACCACTGAAAATATGATGTACTTTCTAATTTAAACATGAATTTGAAAAGTGTTAGTTAAAAAGAATGTTAATCGTTCAACTCTTTTATGTTTCATGCTTAAAATTGCTTCAAATGATATAATTTAGATCATTTATAAATTTATGTATTTATTCTTCAATTTACAGCTTTGAAAACGATAAGATGGATTTATATTTTTTTTAACTGAATCTGAATCATTAAACTGTACAATTTATAAAAGTTAAACAAATATTTTTTGCAGTATGAGTGCATTTAATTAAAATTTTGGTAATTAAAAAGTGTTAATAGCTTTCATTTTATACTTTCAAATAATTCAGCGTTTAAATGAACAATTTTAATTTCAATGTTAACAGTTTATAATTCAAGAGTTTTTCAATTTTATTGAAAAAAAACTAGAAAATTTTGATGAAATTCTATTTTATTACAGGATTTTACAAAATTTAGGAAAAAAACGGGTCCGCTTAAAGGTAATTTAGGACTTTTCAAAGTTTAGAAGAAACTTAAAATTATCTGATAAATTTTCAGATACCTTTTCAAGTTTAGAATATTTTTAATCTCTTGAAAACTTCTAAAATTCCCAATTATATTTGAAACTGACTCAAATTTTTCTTGAAATTTGAACAAATCTTGCAAAATCAATAAAATTGCCTTAAAATCTGCCATATTTTTTCGATATTTTTAGAAACCTTTTCAAATTTGTTGAAATTTTTTTTAAAAATAAATTTTAGAATTAAGAAAATTATTTCAAATTTTTCCAGGAATCTTAAGAAGGTTTTTTGTATAGTCTTGAAACCTTTCACAATTCTCAAAAAGCCTCTATTTTTTCTAAATCTTCCTGAATCTAAAATCATTTTATTAAAAATTTTTAGGAAAATTTCGAAACTTCAAACTAGTTTTAAGTCTTCCTAAAACTTGTACACCTAAATATTTTTTTTAATGATTCGATTCTTTTTTTAAGTTTTGCAAAATTAAAAAAATTGCCTCAATATATTCGAGATGCTTTTTTGACAATTTTTGAAATTTTTTAAAATGTTTTCAAATCTTTTATTATAATTCTCTGAAAATTAATTTTTTTAAATAAAAATCATCTGAAGTTTTGCTAACAAACTTAAGAAATTTTTTTACTCTTTTAAAAGTTTTCAAAATTCTCAAGATGTAAATTTTTTTCTAATATTTTCAAAACTTCTGAATATCTGTTAAAACAATTTGTTTTTCCTAAAATGTTTTTAAATTCTGCAAAATTGAAAAAATTGTCCTATCATTTTTCAGGTTCCTTTTCGACATAATTTTAAATGTTCAAAAGTCAAAACTTAAAGTTAACTTTTCAAGAGAAAATCGAAATCATTAAAAAAATTTCCACAAATATTATTGTCAGTAGCAGTAATTTTTTGTTTGTCGCTACCAGTGAGGTAGCAAAATGTTAAAAAGAGAATTATTTCCCAATTTTAATAGGTCATTTACAATAAAATGTTTCTCTTTTATTAATAATGCTTAGGAACGTTTAGAAATCAATTTTTTTATGTAAAATGAACGTGTTCAATTAAAAAATACATCTTGAAACTAGTTTAATTAAAAAAGTTGAGTATTAGTATTCAATCTTTTAATTTTGAATTGTTTAGATTCAAAATGTTGTGCTTTCAGAAATTACACTTATTACAACCAATTTGATTACACTAATTTAAAAAAAAAATTTAATATCAAAGACTACAAAAGCATTTTTAATTTTCTAATTAGTTTTCAAACAATAAATTGGATTTTATTTCATTCTGACTGATTTAAAATGTTGGTATTTAATTTCAAACATTTACAATATGAAACCAGCTTTATGTAAAAATGTGATACTGTTTAATGTAAAAACTTGCCAAATTCCAACATTTAAGGAAAATTTTATCTACAACTTTTATTTTTTTACAATATTTTAATTTTGAATCTTCCAATTTTAAATTGGTCAGACTCAAAATTTTGAGCTTTAGAAATTACACTGATCAGCCTTTTGCTTGTTCAGAAAATTATAAATGAATAATAAATTAAATATCGTCTTGAGATTCGAAACTTTAAGTTTAAAAAAAGAATTTCAGTCAAAATTTCTTTTTATTAACGTTTCGGCCTCAACTGTGGGCCTTCTTCAGAAACAAAACATCTGTTATAAAAGTTAAAGTAATTAATACTAATGAAGGTATATACAAAAAATTCCAAAATAAGTAAAATGCAAATATGTAAAATGTTAATTGTAACATGAATTGTTTTACTTTATGAAATTTAACACTAAACATTTCACATAAGTAACAATTTTATTGAACCTTTTTATGCTATTGATATTATGTTTAGGAATCAAAGATTCTGGATCCCTTACCAATATATATGACATAACAGTCACATTAGTAGTCCATTGTATATCCCTTGCATATTGTATATCCTCACGAACAATATTCAAAATATAGTTGACTCACGAAATCACTTGAATCGCGAACTTTTAAAATTTTTGGACGAGCTGTCATTTATGATATATTATGTTTTATCGCGTTGCTAGGGTATGTTTGAAGAACAAATGAGTACAATTCTATGCCCGATAATTTTGCCATACTTAAGTATAAATGAAGTATAATCTGTACTTCAGCTATACTTAAGGGGGGATCCTGCTTTAGAAGGCTCAAAAAATCGATTTTTTTTTATTGCTTAAATCTATTCCTAATATATCTAAGAATATGTATTTGAAGTGATAGAGGCTGATTCCCAGTATTTTCAAAGATACAGGACTAAACACGGTGGGGTGTCAAGCAGGTATACGAGCGCTCAGGCAAACTTTGAAGCGTGTTTTCTCGAGTTTTCGTTTTTACGATTTTTCTAAACTGGCGGGCGTGATTGCAAAAAACTAGACGACCAATCAAAATGAACTGAGGCTTATTAGCTTCAGTTTTGTATTCTCTCCTATTTGAACTAAAAAGATTCATGGAAAAAAATTGTTAAACAACTTTTTTAGCAAGTTGAAATGATTTTTTTGTTGTTGCAAAAAGCAAATTTTCTTCAAACTTGAGAAAAATTTTGAATTCGCAATTTTTTCGGGTTTTTCTTAGTTCACATAGAAGAAAAATATATGAAAATAATTTTTTTTTTCAGTTTTTTGGTTTCAGACGAAAATTACGAGTTCCATCTTGCCCGCCGGTATTTTTCTAAATCCCGTCGTTAATTTAAATCCCGCCGATTCTTTTAAATCCCGCCGATATTTTTGTCTCAAAAAAATTTTTTTTATAATGTTTAAATATATATTAAAATATTCTAAAAAGCTCGCTAGACTTGCTTATTTTTTTCTGTCCAAAAAAAATTCCCCGAAAAACGCTTTTTTTAGGCCTCCTAAAGCAGGATCCCCCCTTAAGTATAGATGAAGTATATCCCATACTTCAGCTATACTTCAGCTATACTTAAGCTATACTTCAGCCATACCTCAGCTATACTTTAGATATACTTTATCTATACTATTTCAATATACTTGAAGTATGGGATCGTCTCATTTACCATACATTTTTTATAATTTGGAAAGTCAATGATTGATCACTCCCATACCTATGATTTTTACTCGGGTTCACATGTTTCTGCTAAAATTACATTTATGGGGGTACTTGTCCTGTAGCCTACGGCTAATCTCAGGGCTTGGTTTCTAATTTTTTCTAGTTTATCAAAGAATTTGTGATTTTGGAATGTTTAAATATGAGAACCGTAGTCTAAACAACTTCTAATGAGGGCGTCATAAATCGTAATGAGAGTGTATGGGTGGGCTCCCCACCACACGCCTCTCAAGACCTTTATGATATTTAGGGTTTTTCTTAGTTTATCAATTAGATATTTGAAGTGTTCATTGAACGTAAATAAGTAATCCATAACAACTCCTAAAAATTTGACGTGCAATGAGGGCTTAATATTACAGTTATTAAGATTTATAGTATATGTGGGGTCATCAAAATTCAATTTTATTTTGTTAAAAAGAACTAATTTTGTTTTCTCAGGGCAAATTTCTAATCCTCGTTCCGATAAAAATTCTGCGAATGCATTCAAGCATTGTTGGAGGGATGTGATGCAAAGTGCGGGATCTCTAGATCTGAATAAAATAACTATATCATCTGCAAATTCAAATATGATACATCCCGGCGGCAAAAGTCGATGGAGCTTGCTGGTATCAACTGAATACATTATGGGGCTTAAGATGCAGCCCTGGGGAAGGCCCACTGTGCTTATTCTAGGTCCAACCAATTCGCCGTTGATATTAAAATAAATGTTCTCGCATGAAATAGAGTTGTAAACAAATTAAGCTATATTTTTAGGTACACCTCAATCTCTGAGATCTTCCACTAAAATTCAGGGAATCACGCTGGGAAAGGCCCCTTTGAGGTCTAAAAAAAGACCCGCTGTGACCTTACCCTTGACGAAACCCGTCCAAGTTTCCGTGGAATGTAAGGCCAAATTATCCGCGCAAGATTTACCTTTTCGGAAACCGAATTGTGTAGGGGAGAGACAAAAGTTAGGCTCAACGTACCAATTAAGTCTATTGTAAATTAGTTTTTCCATAACCTTAAATAAACAGGAGGCTAAGGATATAGGTCTAAATTTGCCTGGCGTTGACTTGGGAATGAAAAATACCAAAAAGGTGTTCCAGGAAGGTGGGAAGGAGCTAGACAATAAGATGTCGTTATAAATTTTTAAAATAATGGAATTGGCTTCAGAAGGAAAGTGACTAATGATATTATTATCAATTTTATCCAGTCCGGGAGAAGATTTAATTTCCAAGGAGGAAATGGCTATAGAAAGTTCATTTTCGGTGAAAAGAGCTTCAAGGAACTGGATGGTCCTAAAGTCACTGGGGAACTTATCATGGAAGACAGTATAAGGGCACATCTCAACTGCAAGTTCGTGTAACTTTGAAATCACGCTGCTATCTGCCGAGCAAGACGAGGTTGCTGGCTGGGTGAATCTATTTTTAAATGACTTATTGACTCTCCAAATTCTGGAGACAGATGATGTTCTATCAAGTGATTCGCAAAAACTTTGAAAGGAATTTCTTTTGGCTTCATTGAGGGTGCGTTTAGCTTTAGCTGTGAGTCTTTTATAATTTGAATAGTTGGAATAATTAGAACATTTTCTAAATTTGATAGAAGCTTCACGCCTATTTTTAACAGCACTATCGCAAGCCTCATTCCACCAAGGAGCTGGAACAAAAGGTTTGTTTTTACATGGGTGGCCACGGTTCGGTGGTTTGGAAGTGGCTCAGGGTACCCCGGATGACAAGATAGCCTCATTCACGCATTCAACAAAAGAATTGTAGCTAGAGATGGGATCCGATGTAGGCGGAAGAATGCCAGTCGCCCTGGCTTCCACGAGATTTTTTAAATTTGAAGAAAAAGACGGCCAATTAATTCTTTTTAAGTTATATTTGTGTGAAACATAATTAGAAATAGGTACTTGTACTCCCAGGCGAGTGACCACTGGATAATGGTCACTGCCTAGAGCGACGTCCCATACATCATGAGCATAAAAGGTAAAAAGTTGAGGGCTTATAAAAGTAAGGTTCAGAATCGAGGGTGATCCATCTGGACGATTAAAAAAAGTTGACTTCCCATTATTTGAGCAAATAAAATCTGAATCATTAAGGGCTGCACAAAGTGCTTCGCCATTTTGACAAACCCGAGAACTACCCCATAAGCTGTGATGTCAATTAAAATCCCCGCCAATTAGAACGTTATTCGAATTAACATTGCTAACTGATTCTAAAAATCTTTTCCAGGTATTTTCTGAGATTCTTCCGCCCGCAGAGGGGACCCTGTAAACGGAAACGATAAGAAGTTGACCAAGTGAGGTGTCAATAGATATGGAAAGAGTTTCCAGACTATTTTCAATGTTAAGTATAGAGGATACCCTTGAAAAGGTTATACCTCTTCTAATTGCAATTGCCAAACCACCGCGGTTGTTGGCAGCCCTGTCAGCTCTGATGATGTTAAAATCTCTATTTATGGAGAATGATTTCTCTGGCTTTAGAAATGTTTCACAAAGCAACAAGATGTCAAAGTCCCTCGAAATAGTCGCGAGATCACTTCTTTTGTTGGTCACGCCTCGACAGTTCCATTGCATAATTCGCTTGCTGAAAGGGAGTTAATTAAATTGTGGCATTCCTCTGTTTTTGGGGAACTACCAGAGGAAAGAACGCTGATGAAATTGGTGAGCATTAATAGTAGATTGCCAATAATTGTGAGTAAGTTCGAAGAGGAGGAGGGGGCTGGGGTATTTGGAGGGGTGGGAGGGGAAGACTGGAGGGAGGAAGGAGTCGAAGTAGAGTAAGATTGTTGGAGAGGGATACAATTCTTATTGTTTGAAGAGTCTAGGTGGTCAGGAGAAGAAGTGCTTGTTAAGTGCCCATGAAGGGTGTAGAGCAAAGCCATTGGGGAGAGAGCTTGGCATCCTTGTGTTATACAAGTTTGAGAAAGAAGGGTTGGGAGCTGAGATCCTGCGGCGACTGGCGGATTCAGTCACTTGAGACTGTTTATTTTTGTATTCACGTGGGTTCATGAGGGAGGGAGGAGAATTAACTGGGCTGGGGGTGATAGGTGTGTGGACAGGGGTACGCAAGGCTTCTGAGAAAGCCAACGGGGGAGAAGTCGGGGTAGTCATCGGGGGAGGAGCATTTCTGAGACCGGGGTAGTTGTTCGCGTTAAAGCGAGAGTCACTATGGGGTTGCTTGTCAGATTTCCTGGGTCTGAGGATGGCTTTTGCCTCCACGAATGTAAGGCAGTTGTGAATAGCATAGGAGCGGAAGTCCCTTTGGAATATATATTCCGAGCATTCCCTAGAATTTGCGACGTGAGGTCCTGAGCAGTGCACGTACTTAGGGGTTCCGTTCGCTTTAGGGCAGGGGGAAGCATTGGCGTGGGCGTCATCGCCGCAACGCTTGCAGCGAGCTTTTGAGCGGCATTGTTTGCTGATATGTCCATATCAGAGACATTTCCAGCAGATTTTAACCGGAGAGACGTAAGGTTCAACGTTGGTTGAGGTATTGTAAATGGCCACCTTTTCCGGGAGGGTTCTACCTTTGAAGGTTAGCAAAATGGAGCGCGAGGGGACGTAAGAAACTTTGTTGCTATCTTTGTCAACAATTTTTCTGTCAAGACGGCGAACATCTACAATCCTCATCATTTGGGAGTTGCTGAGGATAACTAGGTTGTCTTTTATTTCATTCTCCGAAAGTTCAAGAGGGATGCCGCCAATAACGCCCTGACAGGTGACAAAATATGATGGGATGGATGCCCTCAAACCCATGCTCTTAAGGGATTTGTCGTCTAAAATAATGTTGGCTTCGCGGGCCGATTTTACCATGACTGACAGTTTACCGAATCCGGAGCTTTTAACGTCAACAATGTAGTTCTTGAACGCGTTGTTAAGGAGCTTCGCGTATTTAAATCTATCGAGATCTTTATCCGCGAGGTTAGAATTAGCAAGGCATTCTATTATCACCTTACACGGACCCCGTTGAGTTACTTCGTACCGATATTCGGGAGTAGGCTGGGTGCCCTGTAAAAAGGAGAGCATTGAAGTAGATTATATGGCATTGAAAAAATCATACACTTTAATGGCTATAAATCCAAACAAATTCCGTTTTTGTCCGAATGCGCTTCACGGCATTAGACAGTTTTCGTTCGAATCATTTTGAATCACACAAAAAAATTTTGGCATTAAAGTGGCTTCTTTGTGATGCCCTTGATTTAATGCCATTAAATGCACTTGAATGACCGTATCAGTTTAATGCCATGCAATGCCTTCAGCGATCGAAGGCATGGAATGGAACCAATGCCGTTCAATGCTGTTGAATTACCAAATAAGTTGAATGCCATTTAATGCTTTTTCCGACCGGATATATCGAATACAATCAATGCATTCGAATACCGTTAAATCAACATTCGGACAAAAACGGTTTTTGTGTTGATTTATAGGCATTAAAGTGTACAATTTTTTCAATGCCATATAATACACTTTAATGCTCTCCTTTTTGCAGGGTGCGAGGGGCTCCATTGTATCCACCACCCTGCAAGCTGTCGCTGAAATGCTGTTGTTGTCCGTCGTTAGTCTGTGTTCTGTCGCTATTCTGTGTTCGTTCGTTAGTCTGCGTGTGGTCGTTAGGCTGCGTTTGGTCGTTAATCTGTGTCCTTATATTCGTGTCAGTACTGTTGAGGTCAAAATGCTCCATAAATTCGGAATCGTCATTGTCGTTCGGAAGAGGCTGAGAGAGAGCGTTCGTAGTGTCACTGTCATCTGTCTTGTGTCGTTTCGATCTCCTCATGTTAATGAGACATTCGGCGCCTTCAAAAACATCTGAGGTTAGTTTGTTGTTGGGGTCGATGTTTGTATTACTCACCAAAGGGGCTGGTGGGTCCTTATTTGAAGCCATGCTAGGGAAGTCTAGGGAAGTTCCCGCGCAAAAATGTAAGCCCGCGCGCGGCGCGCCGGCCGCTTTAGTGGTTATGTTGTTTAAAAGCAGAGCTTTTATTCAACACCCAGGCAATAAAAACAGGTAACAGATGGCTTCTTGATAATATCAAGAAGCCGAACTCCCGTGGGCAGTCCACACTTAATGGCAGAGAGCGCCCGCACTTGGAAAACTCGGAAAACTCACTTCGCAATGAAAACACGTCTTAACGTCACCATGGTCCCATGCCAGTGTCTTAAAGTACCTCATTTCGAATGTGCGCATGCACAGCTTTTTCAGCAGTGTCTAAAGTAAGCCATCTTTAAACTGCGCATGAGCGAAAATTGTTTCGTGCCCAGTCTGCACAAATAAGGTCCTTTAGGCACCATCTACATGCATGCAAACGTCAACTTTTGAGGTGGGTGTTGCAAAAAAATAGTTACAATTCATCGATTTTGTGCTGGGTCCTTCTTTTCCTCTTTCATGTTCAAATTGTAGAATTATAACTCAATTCATTCCTGAATGTTTCCCAACGTTACAACTAGACATTTTTCAAATTGTCAAGGAATTTGTTTTCTTTTTCATATTTCCAATTTTCCATTTTTGTATTGATTATTATTTTAAACCTGTTATTTGTTCAATTTAGTAAGTTCTAAATATTTTTTATTTCAACATCTTCGACTTTTTTTTGCGTATAATTCGAAATGGTATAAATTTAAACGTTTTACTTTCAAGTTGCACACTTTGGAAATGGTCGATTTGCAACTATCCAAACTGCCACAATTCCAATTTAAAACGAGTTTGTTGTACATACTTAATTTGTTATTTCTGTTCGTACGTACGTATGTTACAATAGGGTGGTCCAACAATTTTTTTTGTCGAATTTTTATGGGGACACCCCTCAAATTTGTTCGAATCCGCACAAAAATAAATGCGTTTTTTTTGTTTTGAAAAAAAATTATATTTAGGGGTGGCGCAAGCCCCATGAAGTTTAACATGTATTTCCCATAAGAAAAAAATACGTTTTTGTAAATCTTATTCAGAATCCTCAATATTATCTCAATCGAGTTGAAACTCAACATTTTTCTTCACAATTAGCCATAGAATACGAATAAAATATCACTTTTCAAATATCACCCCCATAAGTCTGTTTTATAGGGTCCCAAAGAAACCCCATAAGTGAAAAAATGGGTTTTGCGAGTTTTTGGCGCTAATTATGATTTTTTTGCGGTTTTTTTTAATGCGAATTGTTTTTAATACATGAAATATGACTTTATACTGAATATTATATATTTTCATTAATTGTTTAAACAATTTATTATTGTTTTTAGCAATTTTCTCATGGAATGGAGTTAGAAAGACGCGGTTTTTTCACAAATATTCCTTTTTTGTCCAATTTTCAATTAGAGGGAAGGGATAGTTCATCAATGTTAACAAGAGTGATTGTTTAAACAATTTATTATAATTAAAAATAATATTATATTTGAATAATGCTAGAAAGATGCGGGTTTTTTCTGGCTTTTTGTCCAATTTTCATCTGTAGTAAAGTAATAATAAATTTAAGTTAAAAAAATAATTGTTTGAACAATTTATGAAAATTATTAATAATATTATATTTGAATAATGCTAGAAAGATGCGGTTTTTTTTTTAAATTTCTGGCTTTTTGTCCAATTTTCATTTAGAGTGAAGTAATAATAAATTCAAGTTAACACAATAATTGTTTGAACAATTTATTATAATTATTAATAATATTATATTTGAATAATGCTAGAAAGATGCGTTTTTTTTTAATTTCTGGCTTTTTGTTTAATTTTCATATGGAGTAAAGTGATAATGAATTCAAGTTAAAAAAATAATTGTTTAAACAATTTATTATCATTGTTGATAGTATTCTCTTTGCTTAATTGGTAGAATGTTGCAGTTTTTTTCTGAAATTTTTCACTGTTTGTCTATTTTCTATTAGGCGTGTCTTGATAATTAATTAGATTTAGCAAAAATAATTGTTTAAACAAATTATTATTGTTTATGAATATCTTCATGTATATCAATTGCGCCTGATAGTTGCGGTTTTCCGGCAATTTTCACCTTTATGTCCTTTTTTCACTCAGTGAGGTAATAATTAATTAAAGTCAACAAAAAAGTTGTTCAAACAATTTCATATTGTTAATAACAAACTTTTCTTAGATAAGTGCTAGAAAGTGGAGGTTTTTTCTAAAATCTTTCACTTTGCATCGCCTTTTTATTTATGAACAAGTAATAAGTCGGCCACAACAAAAATGATTTTCCGAAAGGTATTGTTGTTTTAAGTGAATTATTTTTGCTCTTTTCACAATGCTTAAAAAAATTAATTCAAAGAAAAAAATCTATTTTACACGAAAGGCAGAAATCAATATTAAATTGTTCAAACAACTTTTTTGTTGACTTTAATTAATTATTACCTCACTAAGTGAAAAAAGGACAGAAAAGTAAACATAGCCGAAAAACCGTAACTATCAGGCGCAATTGATATAGATGAAGATAGTCATAAACAATAATAATTTGTTTGAACAATTATTTTTGCTCAATATAATTAATTATTAACTCACGCCTAATGAAAAATAAACAAACAGTTGAAAATTTCAGAAAAAAACCGCAACATTCTACCAATTGAGCAAAGAGAATATTATCAACAATGATAATAAATTGTTTAAACAATTATTTTGTTGACTTGAATTCATTATTAATTCACTCCAAATGGAAATTAAACAAAAAGCCAGAAATTTGAAAAAAAACCGCATCTTTCTAGCATTATTCAATTATAATATTATTAAT
>CAKNXH010041942.1:4671-20007 GCA_932178445.1 Andricus quercusramuli
CTTTCTTTCATTCTTTCCATCCCATCCTTATTGTACACTGTCACAAACTTACACGTTATCCCTCCTAATTTTATTTCCCTCATTTGCACTCCCTCTCCCTCTTCCCCTCCATGAACTTTATCCTCTAATCCATCTCTAACCCCGGTTATAATTCCCCCACTGGCCCTTCCTTTCTTCTTCACTCTGATGCCTCCTGGAGTCTCCACCTATATCCCCTTGGCCGATTTGGCTCTATTCTATCCCATTCCTTTCTTTCTACCCACGTCTCTACCAGACCCACAACATTAAATTCCTGCATATACCGCCAGAACTCCTCGTGTCCTTCTTCTTTACCCCTGCTAAGTTCCAGTACAACACCGTCACTACTCCTCTATCCTGAATTACCCCCACCCCCTACTGCCTACGAAACAAATTCCCCTGCACTTCCTTCAAAATCTCTTTCTCCTCGTCCAACACCCACATCTTCCCGTCTACTCTTATCTTCCGATATCCTACCTTCGCCGATCTTCCTTCTCTCCTTTCCCTCCTAGCCCTGTCGTACAGCATTCTCTGCACATCTCTTTCCTTTCTCGTCAAATCGTGATCGATGAAAACTCCCTCATCCTGTATCCTGTTCTTATTTCGCATTACCCCCAACTTTTCTTCCCAGCTCTAACTCCACAACCGCCATTTCCTTCTCCTTTCTCCCCTCCAACTTAATTTTCCCTACCCTGCCTTCAACCCACCCTATGCTCTATAGCAGCTCTTCTACGCCCTCCTTTCCTTGTCCACTCTTTAGCTTCAACCCTCTTATCACGATATTATTTCTCCTGTCTGCCTTTTCTTTTGCCTCCATTGCCCTTATCCTTTCCCTATCCGCCCTCTCCTCCTTTTCATTCATACGCTCTCCTTCTTTATCTTTTAAAATATTTCCTACCCTATCCCAAGTACCTTTAATCTCACTCCCCCCACTCCCGTCTCCTACCATTTCCGTCCTGCCCTCTACTTTTTCAAGTCTCTTTTCTGTCCTTTCCTTCCACAACCTGATCTCCTCTTCCATCTGTTTTATTTTAACTTCCTTCTCTTTCCTTTCCCTCTCTAACCCTTCTACTCTCTCCTTCAGCTCATTCACCTCCTTTTCCCATCTCTCATCTCTGATTCTCAAGTCCTCCCTCATGCCTTCCATCTGCTCCTTAGTCCCCCTCACTTCCTCCCTCATGCCTTCCATCTGCTCCTTATTCCCCCTCACGTCCTCCCTCAGCCCCCTGATCTCGCCTACCAGCATCCCGAGAGCCTCCTCCTCTGCCATTCCCTCCATGGGGGGGGGGGGGGTGACCTAGGTGCTCTAACGCTTTTTTTAAAAGGACTCTCCAATTCGATTTTGTCCGTACTCTCTCGGCTGTCTCTCTTCCTCTTCAAGAGATCATCCCCGTCACTTGTGCTCGACTCTCTTTCCCTCACCTTCTCGCTTCCTTCGTTCCCACCGTTCAGCCTTCTCCCTCTCCCCGACGCGCTACTCAACCCCGAACCCCGCGCTGTTGTCCGGCGTGGTACGTGGAAAATTTCCTCCCCGTCTATTTCACTAGCAGCACTGACAGCACTGTCACTGCCTCCCTCCCGCTCTGCCGCCGGTAACTGGGACCTCTCCATGCAGTACTCACCGCAGTCGATAGATGTCTCTGAAGACTCGCCGCCAAATTTTCCCTTTATTTCCCTTCTTTTTTTCCTTTCTATTTCTCTTAACCCCTGCAGACACCCCTTGCTCTGCCTTAACATCCCGTAACTCTGCTAGAACCACCCTTGACCCCTCAAAGGCCCAAGACTCCCGACCACAAACTCCTCCGACTCCTTGCCACCCTAACCTCACTTTCTCTACCCACCTAACTACCGACTCACCCCCAATTCACCCCGCACAACTCTACTCACCTCCTGGGCTTCCACCCTCATACTCCACTCACACCTTCCACACACATTCCGTAAAATCCTCTCACCACCTGTCACCAAACACGTTCTCACTTCCGCCACCAATATGCAAGTCGTTCTTATTTTTAATATTTAAATATATAAATTCTGCATTCAAATAATCTTCCTCTCTTTTTCTCGGATGACTGCATGCGTTATACAGAATTCATTTCAGGAAGCATGAGTATTTGAATTTTAGGCCAGGTGGCAGAGCAAAAAGAAGGTCATTTTTGACATTAATTCCGACTAAAGAAATTATTTTCTTTTAATGTTCTTTGGGTCAATATAAGGAACCGTTTTCGTTATCCCCCTCCCCCAACCTCTGCGCATCTTTTGGCAGTGGCGTAAACTTTCGAAAAACAGTTTTTTATTTATAACTCTTTTGTTTATGTTTTTTTTGCAAACTCCGCGTCTACAAAAATTGAAGTTCATAAAATTTTCCACAAAAAAGGTTGTATTGATTTTTTTCATACGACCCATATTTTTCGAATAACAGCCGGGAAAAGTCCAAAAATTTGTAAAAAATGTTGAAAACTTGCACTAATTTTAGTTCTGAAATGACGCTGGATCAATTTATGCACTAATTTTCGGTAGGATCAATGTTAATAAATAAATAATACATTAACAACTTATTTTTTATTTTTATAAGTAACTTTATTAATGGAATAAATGTTTTTGTTATAAACAGGTTTCACAATTGCGAGTCTATGTATGTAAGTATCCGAAAACATTCTGTTTCTTCACGCATTCAGTGGATGCGATACGACTTCGGCGTTCTACATACAAGGCAGGCAAAATTTGTTAAACTCTTGCGAAAAAAGAGAACCTTCAAAGAGCAATGCAAGTTTTCAAAGATGGACGTACATCGCAAGATCGCCGCGATGAAGCAGGGCGAGTGTTCATAAAAGCGTTGTATGGGATGGAGAATGAATCCCCACTGAATCCCCACTTGCTGCTAGCAGCAAGGCAACATTCTCTTCGAATCTACCATCAAGTTCAACAGTGGTTGGTTATCACGAAAAGTCCGGAAGATTGGGTTTGGAAAAGAAGCAAGCATGGCCTAACACCAATCCGCACCCTCAAAGACGCGGCTCCTCAAGAACTGCTTCAGAGAATTTCGTGCAAATGCACCAAAGGTTGCAAAGCAGCCTGCACTTGCAGAAAAGCTGGACTGCTATGCTCAACGATTTGTGGCAACTGCCGCAGCCAATCTTGCACGAATATCAAGGAGGATGAGGACACCAGCGACATTGACGACAAGGTCGGTATCCAACTAGAGCGCTTTTTGAGAGATGAGGACGACGAAGGGCTTCAGTCAGAGACCGATTCAGGTGAGTCAAGCGGTGATGATGAGGATGATAATGAACAGGAGAGTAGAGGTGACCTGACGGAGGTCGAACCTCAGCAATCAACCTGAGGTGTAAGAAGATCTAAGTATGGACGAATGCAGGATGAGCCTTCCACCGCCACCTTAAAGGATCGTCGGCTTCCAAAAAAAAGAAAATTCCTGAATTAATCAGTCCGCTGAAAATTTTGTTTGGTAAACCTCACAAATTTACAAATATTTATCACTTATATATACCGTAAGGTCAAATTCATACCGATCATAGGGAGGCATAAGTGCGAGTGAGACGTTATAATAACACAAGAGCATCTCTTTGGCACTCTATGTTATGACTGGTATGAGTTTGACCTTACTTTATATATAAAATACATAATAATTCTACACACATTTTTCTTGATACAGCCACGCGCTTGTTATTTCAGCCAACACTTGCTGAAAGTGGTGAGCCCTGTTCTGCGTAATGGTATTCGTCGTTTTTGTTTTGAATATCAATGATCCTAATTCAATTCTTTGGAACGCCTGTGACATTTTGGATTTTTTACATTCCAACGACCAAGCTATTCTCTAAATTTTTCGACTAAGTGGTCTCAAATACTTACATACATAGGCTCGCAATTGTGAAAACCGTATATAATGAAAACATTTATTCCATTAATAAAATTATTTATAAACAAAAAAAAAAGTTGTTAATGTATTACTTATTTATTAACATTGACCTTACCGACAATTAGTGCATAAATTTATCCAACGTCATTTCAGAACTGATATAAGTGTAAGTTTTCAACATTTTTTACAAATTTTTGGACTTTGCCCGACTATTATTCAAAAAATATGGGTCATATGAAAAAAATCAATAGGAGATTTTTTGTGGAGAATTTTATGTACTTCAATTTTTGTAGACGTGGAGTTCGCAAAAAAAAACCATAAACAAACGAGTTATAAATAAAAACCCGTTTTTTGAAAGTTTACGCCACTGCCAAAAGATATGCAGAGGTCAGGGGAGGGGGATACCGAAAACGGTTCCTTATATTGACCCAAAGAACATTTTAAAACCATAATTTCTTCAGTCGGAATTATTGTCAAACAAAACTACGTACCGCCTGCCCTATATACATACATACGTAAATAGTTTTGAACAAATTTATGTGCTGATAATTTATAATTTTTTAATTTCAACTAGATTTTGGAAGCTACCCAGATAGCAAAATGCCCGCCGACTGCAAGCCATCTGCCGGCCCGCGGTCCAATCAATCGGACCAACCTGCCGGCAGATATGCACCTTAACGTGCACACCATTGATGTCTATATGCCAGCCCGACCGGCGGGAGCGTCGCGGTCCGGCGAACTGCATCACCGACGCGACGCCACAGTGCGGCGAAATAGAAAATTGGGGTTCAAAATGATCCAGAGCCTACAATTTTCATCCGATTTGACCTTTTTTATTCTTTAAATTGAAGCTAATTAAATTTTTGAGAGGTCTGTCGAGGCTGATTTCGCAAAAAAGGCTCTGTTTGTTTATTATTTAAGTTGCAAAATGCCAAAAAACCATAATTTTCCATATTTGAGCTGCCTGTTCTGTATCATTTATTGATATTACCTCAAAAAGGTGAAAAACTGATAGATTTGCAAATCGGTTAACAAATCCTGATAACTTAGATGAAGTTCCTGCAATCCGTTCAATTGTTATAAACAAATTTATGAACAAAATCGATTTTTGCTGTACATTGAAGCCTGGAAGCTCTTTTCATCACGTTTTTCCCCGCGAAATCGAGTAAAATCAATGTTTCACGAAAATCAAACACTTAAGTATTATTTTTTTGACTGTTATAAACAAATTTCATAAACAAATTCAATAAATAAGTGCTTTTGGATATATAAAATCCATTTTTTTCTGCGCAATCATTAGTTTTGCCTTCAAAAATGAAAATTCTATGACAGAAATGAACAATCAACAATATTTATCATTTTTATAAACAATACTGATTAACAAATGCATTAAGCGGTCACTCTTTGATGGAAAAAATCCATTTTTTTGCATAATTGTTTATTTTATCCCAAAATTAAAATTATGATGGAAGAAACTGACATTTCACACTATTTTTCATTGTTATTAACAATTCTGAACAACAATTGCATTTAATAGTCGCTTTCAAATAGGAGAAATCTCTTTCTTGCTGAAATGTTGATTAGATCATGAAAAATGAAACTCTTACGAAATATACTGACATCCAACCAAATTTCCCATTGTTATAAACAATATTGATCAATTAATTCTTGAAATAATTCTTTCGTATAGAATGAATCTGTTTTTTGTGTTCAATAGTTAATGTTACTTTGAAATCAGGAACCGAATCGTAAAACATCTACGCTCAACATCTTTTTCCAATATTATAAACAATGAAGATGAACGAAATCATGAAGCCTACCCATTTTTGGACGAAAAATTCTGGTTTTCAGCAGCGTTGTCCATTCTTGCCTGAATCATCTTCAATCAGCAGATCCTGAACTTGTACACCCATGGGACGAGGGGCAGTCTCCTTAAGGGTTCTGAAGTTGTTTATGTAGGGATCAGTCATAATCAACGACTTGTGACACAAATCTTCATTGGTTGCAATCGGACTGATTTTACGGGTATTAAATTCCCTTATCCTCTTGAAAATCTTATTATTCGCCTCTTGGGACTCTTCTGTCAATTGGCCGATAGGCAATGAGGCATTTTCAATTACCTTAGCGCCGTGTATGACGATCTTGTGGACTGTAACAGGCATGTAGAACCAACTATATAAGCTGACGTAAAGTTTTGCAGTTTCCTGGCTATATTCTCCGAATTTGGTAATGTCTATTCTCTTTCCTGATGCCATAGCTTTCAGAATAACGCCGAATTCCTCGATTAATACTTTGTCAACCCCGGTAATACTCGAAGTCAATTCAGGATCTTCAAAGAATCTTCGAGCAGTATTGCCATTATTGGATGTTCCAGTCCCATGTTGTGGAACATCCACGATCAGGCCCATTTTCTCCCAAATTTTTTTTTGAATTCTCTTCTTCGCATCACTCATTTTCTGTTTTTCATCGGCTAACTTCGCTGCCCATTTGCAGAATTCTATGCGATACGAAATGTGAAGGATACATTCCATGAAGCGTCTCCAAGCATGTAGTGTGGAAAGACCAAAAGAGAAGTTTTTGATCTTCACAGACAAGAGTTTGATTTTTTCCTACTTGTTCATAATGGAGGGCTTTGCGGAACATATGTAACATGACGATGATGATGGTGTTTAAGTGAGCGCTTGGCAAACCTTTCCGTCAACCATGGACATTATCATTTTATGCGTGACTTTGCAACGATTCCGACTTCGACCGAAATTAATTGTTGTTGGTTCGAGTTTATCGATTTCTCCTTGAATCTGCTTTACCTCAGAGATGGTAGTCTCCTTCGTTTCCTTCACGTAGCGGAATCGCATGATTCGACAAAGTCTTGATGACCCAGGATGTGGATTTTTCCAAATCGCCAAACATCTACGAGTTTCCGTGTCTATCATCTCCAATGCTAGCGGTACCATCGAAAAAATTAGGATGCTTGCATCAGATTTACTAAGATCAGTGAAAGACTGGTTGTATGAATTATGACCAGATGTCCCATCACATCCATATTTTGAAGTTAAAGACATTGAAACATTAGGTCTGTCAACTAAATTTGGAGGAATGATTCCAGGTATTTCCATCAAGCGAAATACTGTGTGATCCAGCAAAGCTTGCGTGTTAATACTCACACCCTCTTCCGTTATGATAATATGAGATTCTGGGGGATAGCACCTTTTTTTGGCATCTGCTAGGCTTCTGTAAGGTGGGTAGATATCAGCATTTTTAGCTTTCGCTTGGATACGAATAACTTCATACTGGTTTTCACTCAATTTTGCGTCTTCAATCAGTGCTAATGCCTCATCATCAGTGTAGTGTGTAATTGGAGCGATTTTAGTTTTACCAGAGTATCGCAAAATGCTCCGGAATTCACTCTGTATTTCAGAGTTAGAATAACATTCCCGAGTTTTGAGCAGTTTTCGTCTCTTAGTTGATTTTGAGCTATTCTCGAAATCATCTGAAGGTCTTCTGCCGGGTCAAACTCCAACGAATTTAACAGAGAAATCTGAAAGCAGCCATTCCGCATTCCTGGCCCTGAATGTTGTTATGTCATAAAAAGCTTTTTTCCACTTTTGTTCAAATGTGGACATGAAATAAGATAACTTATCTTCGATTGCTTTCAGACATTCGTCATTGATATCGTTATTAGCTTTGATATAGCTGAGAAGTTTTCCTCTATTTTTATAGACACTTGTGATCAGAAAATCACCAAGAACTTGCTTCGGAACTCTAAATTCATTCATTGTTAGAAAAATGAATTATATTGAAAATAAGGTTTTCGATTGAAACTTATGAAGGAATGATTTGAAACTTACAACTGATAAAACTCCATAGTATCACAGGAAGAACACGAAAACAAATATTCACAAATCTGCACTTTATGAGAAATAATCCTTACTATTTGGGCTCAAGAGTCGTAAATAATGTAAGTCGGGAAAACACAAAAATCCAATGGATACGTGCTTGAATTTTTCAATATCCTTCCAAAAAAACAAGCGTAGCAATTGAACATTAAGTGACGAGAAAAATGTGAGAACCGAAACAAGTGAAAAACGGAACAACTGCAAATCGTTTGTGTCTCTTGATTGTCAGTTGTTTCGTTCTTCATTTGTTCCTGTTCCGGAACCATAAAAACAGATTTATTTTGAGAATTAATTGATCAAGATTGTTTATAACAATGCGAAATTTTTTTGGATGTCAGTATATTTCGTAGGAGTTTCATTTTTTATGATCTAATAAACATTTCAGCAAGAAAGAGATTTTTCCTATTTGAAACCGACTATCAAATGCAATTGTTGATCAGAATTGTTAATAACAATGAAAAATATTGTGAAATGTCAGTTTCTTCCATCAGATTTTTAATTCAGGGATAAAATAAACAATTATGTAAAAAAATGGATTTTTTCCATCAAAGAGTGACCGTTTAATGCATTTGTTAATCAGTATTATTTATAACAATGGTAAATATTGTTCATTGTCCACTTCTTTCATAGAATTTTCATTTCTGGAGGCAAAACTAATGATTGCGCAGAAAAAATGCATTTTATATATCCAAAAGCGCTTATTAATTGAATTTGTTTGTAACAATCAAAAAAATAATACTTAAGTGTTTGATTTTAGTGAAACACCGATTTTACTCGATTTCACGGGGAAAAACGTGATGAAAAGAGCTTCCAGGCTTCAATGTACAGCAAAAATCGATTTTGTTCATAAATTTGTTTATGACAATTTAACGGATTGCAGGAACTTCATCTAAGTTATCAGGATTTGTTAATCGATTGTAAATCTAACAGTTTTTCACATTTTCGAGGTAATATCAATGAATGATACAGAACAGTCACCTCAAATATGAAAAATTATGGTTTTTTGGCATTTTGCAACTTAAATAATAAACAAACAGAGCCTTTCTCGCAAAATCAGCCTCGATAGACCTCTTAAGAATTTAATTAGCTTTGATTTAAAAAAAATATATGAAATCGGATAAAAATTGTAGGCTCTGGATCATTTTGAACCCCAATTTTCTAATTCGCCGCACTGTGCGACGGTCCGGTAAAATGCCGGACAAGTACGTTACTGTGGTTCTTGCAGTCGTACAGAAACTGTACAGCTAAGTGGAACACTTGATTCCGTACCTATTATAGAGTATATAGCAATAGTTATCATCATTTGTTTATGCTCACAGCCACGTGAGCACAACGTTTCGTTATTTATTGCATGTGGGGGCAAAACCGGGTACTGATGGTAGGGTTAAGACCGGGTAGTACTGGGCCTTACCCAACGTGCCATAAAGTGGCAAAAAACTGTCAAAAAACGTAGAAGTAGTTTCTAATTTTATATAATTGTTATCGTAAATTATTATTATATGTGAGTATTATGTCATCAGCGGTAATAACCCCTTTCAAACGAAAAAAAATTGGTTTTTGTCACACAGGAGAAAATAATCATGAAACATGTTACATGATATCGGAATTTCAGAATTTATTCATACGTTTTCTAATAATTTCTAATAATGAACTTTTTTAATTTGACGATGCCACTAATGTACAGAAGTGAGTCTGATAGGCAAAGCTGCCCTCAAGCACTGAAGACATCGAAGACATAGAAGAGAAAGAAGGATGATTTTCCATCAGAAAAGGAACCGGAAGCAGGCACTGATGAAGCTTGCATTTTTTGGAATGAGCTCTAATCTGTATCGACTATGAGGTGAATTCAAAATTGCACTGTGTGCCCTAAATAGCATGCAGCAATGTCAAACAGGGCAAATTCGTGTGTGATTACTGCTAAATCCATCATCAGTACATCTGGGATGCTGAATATCATAGTTTTAATAATATTAAAACCTTCGTGAGCGTACCCAAGATACTCAGCATACCAATGTTTATTATATTTCATTACAATGAATTCAATTTTTCTTAATTTTAATAAGTTTTTAAATTATTTTCATAGGTACCCGGTTTTACCCTACCCACGGGGCAAAACCGGGAATTTCGCGTTTTTTTTTAAACATTTTTTTTTAATATGAAGAAAATTTTTCATTGCATATCTGAATTCACTTTCTTGTAGCTAAAGAGTCACAGGAAACTTCTCACTTCAAATAAAAGCTTTTAAGCTTTTCGTTTTTGCACAAAATGCCAAAAGACAAAGTACCCGGTTTTACCCTACTCTCCCCTACATACTTTCAAAATTCCTTTTTCCAGCAAAAAATCAAGGAAGTCGCAAATATTTAATTTTAGCGTAGAATATCGGTTGTAGAAACAAAACTTTCGAATATCGAAAATAATATGTTAAAACGTAGCGCATTAGGACCCTAAAGAGTATAATTAATTTAGAGCTGATCTTTATATGTCTGGGTTTTAAATGTTAGGAAACTGCATACTTGAAAACATTCTTATAAGATCGCAAACGAAAGGTCGAGTGATGCTTTTATTATTTATCTTTAACGAACAATTGTTTGCAAATCGCACTCTTCTCACTCACATCCGAGCGAAAATTCCCGGGTGTGAACGCCACACGAGATGAAACACGGTAAGAACAGCTGATACAAAACGCGCATGCGCGTTTTCGATCTCGATCTACCCGCACTATCAGCCTGCAGCGGTCGTGCAAGTCGCAGGCCCGTCGTTTCTCGGAGTTGGCTAGACCGACGGGCGTCTAATGTGCCGGACCGTTGTCCGCCCTTCGATCGCATTCCGAATCTGCCGGCCTGACGCGTGCATTTAGCAGGCACGCTGGTCTCCAGCTCGTCGGGCCGATTACGTGCCGGCACGTATTGTTATCTGGGTATAAGTGATATCAACTTTATACTGTGTGGGACAATGATTTGAATGTCCCGCTTCTAATGCCCCTTCAGCCGCGCAGGTGCATTACGAGCATAAGTTCCGCATTTGATCGATGTGCAGCGCTGGTTGCTACTTCTTTTCGCAACTGAGATTAATCGCCATGGATATAAGAATATTCAACTAGCAAGCCTGGAATTAATTAGACGACTTGCCAGTTGTCGTAGCTTTTTCCTGTCCGAAATGTTACTTAACTTTTTCGAACTTAACAAAATAAATAATGTTTTTTATAGGCACATGCTTTTTAGGGATTGTTAAATAAAATTCAATTATAATTCATTACTATCTCAAAATCCCAATTTGAAAAAAATTCAAAAAGTACCAGACTGGATTATATTATTAAGCACTATTTTTAATAAAATTACTAAATCGGGTAAAAAATTTGTGCAATTAACGTAATTTTTTCAAAATCAAAAATCGCGGCGGACATGTACCTATGTTTTAACTTAGGTCTTAGTATAGGTCCGAACCTAGGGCAGACTGGGTTTTTTTTCGGCGTCTTGGACCAAGTCCTAAGAAAAGACCAGTTTTTTTCGGGAAGTGTGCTATGTGGGTAGGCTAACTTTTCGGTTTCAGTATAATATAATCATCATATTCGTAGTAAGGTATGGTTAAAATCCTGCTCCGTTTCTATTTGTAAGAATCTATAAGTATTCATATCGAATCATTTACAGCCGTACCTGAGACTTAAGGTGTATCTACACGGGCGCACGCTCGGCGCTGTAGAAAGCCGATTTCCTCGTGTCTTTCTACCTTTTCGCTTGCGAAAGAAAGAGGTGGAATCGGAATTTGGAATTTTCAAGGAGGAAAAATGAACGGGAGTAAATCTTCACATCAAGTCATTGGTCTTATACATATTTCAATAATTTAAAAACTAAATTCAATAAAATACACCTTATAGAATAACGTTTCTAAATAATTATCTGTTTATATATAATTCACCGACTGTTCTTTCCTTTATAAATCTACTGCAAAATCAATGTTATACGTTTTCTTCTCAACTTTCGTCATATTTTTAAATTAAAAGGTTCTATAAATTTTAATATTCAGTCGCTATGATTTTATATTTTCAGATATCGTATGTGTTCCAAAGCATTATGATGAAAATAAAATATTACTTTGAAATTATTTTAAATGAACTGACTCGTCATACCGAAATTCAGGACGATCCCTAGTGAAGAAAATTTTTACAAGAAAGTACAACATTTCTTCAACTGTATTTTTTTGTTAAAATATGTACTTTTTTGTGAAAAAATTAACCAAAATTTAACAAAAAAATACATTTAAATACAAATAGATAATTTTTTTCTTGTATTTTCGTGTGGAAAAGTAAAAAAATTAACAATAAAATATAATTTTCTACAATTCAGAAATTTGTACAAATTCTCAATAATATTTTTTTTACTTTGCTGTACAAATATACAAATTTTAAAAAAATATATAAAGTTTTACAAAAAATACTTTCTTTATATATATATATATATATATATATATATAATATATTTATATATATATATATATTATTATATTATATATATATATACATATTAATTTATTTTTTTAAAATTATTTTTAAAATACTTTTAAATTTGAATAAATATAATTTTGATGAGATTAATCTATTTGAAATATCTTAAATTGCTAAAAATATTTTTAATTGAGTCGCATTTTTCTTGAAATTTTGAAGGATTATTCAAATTAAAAAAAAATTGACTTATACCCTTCTAAATTTTTCCAGGAATTTTAAGTAAATTTGTTTATTCTTTCGAAATTCTTTTGAAGCTTCTAAAGTTTATTTTTGAAATCTTTAAGAATCTACATTTCTAAAAATTTTGTAAAGTTTGAAATTCCTTTTGAATCTCTCTAATTCTTCTAAATATTTCTAGAATTTATTCGATTTTTTTTATCTTATCAAATTGAAACATTTTGCTTTAAAATATTCTACACTCTTTTTACAAGTTTTAGGTAATCGTTTGATATGTTTAAAAACCTTTTTTAATTTTCTCTTCAAGTTCATTTTTATAAAGGAAAAATCATTAAAAATTTTCACACTTGTCTTAAGAAAATTATTTTTTTAATCTTGTCAGACCTTCTCAACCTTCTAATCTTTAAACATTATTCAAATTTTTCCTGATTTTTTTTCAATTCTGCTAAATAAAAAAATGCCTTCAAATCTTTTAGATTCTTCCTTGACAATTTTTGAAATCTTATAAAATTTGTTGAGCTCATTTTAAATGATCTCTTGAAATTAATTTTTCAAAATAAAAATATATTTTAATTTTTCCTAGGAATCTAAAATTTGTTCTTCATTTTTGTGAAATCGTACAAAATTCTTCAATAATCTTTACAAGGCTTTATTATTTTTGAATCGTTTCAAAACTTCTGAATAGCTTTTAATATTTCTCAATTTTTTTATAAAATTATGCGATATGGCAAAATTGCAAAATTTTGCTTTGAAGTCTTGTATACAGTCTATTTACAAATTTTAGGAAATAATTGAACAATTTCGTAATTTTTTTCAATTTTCTATCAGAATGCATTACAAGACAATTATCTAAAATTTTCCCATGAACCTTAAGAATATTTTTTTCATTCTCTTGATACCCTACAAAATTTAGTTTACCTAAAGATGCTTTAAATCCTGAAAAATTATTTTAAAAATTGTCTCAAAGTCTTCCATATTCTATTTCCACACATTTTAAAATCTTCAAAACTTAAAATTATCGGTGTAAAACAAGACCTGAACCATTCAAAATTTTTCCAGAAATCTTGAGAAAAATTTGATCTCAAATCTTTCATAAATATTCACACGCATCTAATTTTTTTCGAATTCTTCAAAAAAGTTTTCGTCCATAATTTAATTTGTATTATCTCTTTGAAAATGTAAGAAAGTTTACAAATTATAGTGTGGTAGCGAAATGTTGAGAACATAATCTTTTCCCATTTTAAAACAATCAGTTACAATTTAAATTTTCTCTTCTACCAATAATGTTTAGAAATAGGGATCCCGAGTCGACGACCACCTACCCGGAATCGATTCCAGAATCGACTTTCGGCGCCAGGATTCGACCCCGAGAATCGAATAATAGATATCAAGAATTAATTTGGGTAAATATCTATTAATTCAATAATATTAGAATCAATGAATTATTTATGTTAATTGATATTAACATTAATTTAATAATTAGTAACGTCGTAGAGAAAGGTCGAATCTCTCGATTTCGGAGAATTAAATACTAATATTCAGTAAACCGGTCAATTTTTGCGCGATCACTTAAAAAAAAAAATAATAATAATAATAAAGTAACATTTTCCGTAAACGTGCTACTTAGTGCTTTACCTTTTTGAAATTTCAACTGAAAAATTAAGAAGAAGCTTTAAGGACAAACGACGGAATCCCAGTCAAATTACAAGAGCTAAGTCATAACTTTTATTGTTAAGAATTTAAGTCTCTTTATAATTTAATAACTTTCATTGTTAGGAATAAATGAATTTCAAGATTATAAATTTTTGTGATTGAACTATTTTTTGTCTCCACGGGGGGTGGGGGGGGGGGGGGGATTATACTATTTCTCTCATAAATTAAACTACGTTAAAACACTTTATCCGTTCATTTTAGTCGAAAGTTCAAACGAATTGAACCTCAGATATTCAAGAAATATAGAACTCGATGAGATATTTGCGACTTCACTGAAGCAAAAATTTGTTCTTCTTGAAAAATTTGTTTAATGATGAAGATTCCGATTATCAGGCCTCTTTCCCTTGAACTGTATCTCTATATACTAACGATTTCATACCAGATTTATAACCACGTATAGTTTAAAACAAAAAAAAAACTTATTGGCTCCTGTTTTAGAGGTAGGCCGGCAATCGGCAGATGGGAACATAAGAACTCTTATCTGATACGAAACTGCTGAAGGCTGGTGACCTTCTCAGCATAAATCACCAAACTATTGAGACTCTCGGCTTCCTTTTTCATGCCCCCACCCTCCTCAGTAACAGAAGTTTTGGTGGGACTGACGTTACAACTTGACTCTCTACTATACGACAAATCACTGCTTAATTAGGACATGATTCCGACTCGCAAAACAAATCTCGCACATACAGGTGATAGTTGGGAGTAGAATATGAACATGAATAATACAAACAATAAAGTAGCCTCGGAATGGACTGAAACTTTGACTGACGAAAAGCATGCACACGGTAAACGTAAAGTCGAGTTTCGGGCGATGAATGGAGACTGATTATTTGGAATGCTACAGGAGTCAGTGATCTTAAGATAAGAGAACTACGAGAAACTATGCACATAAGGAAACTAGATATTCTTTGTGTACCTGAGACGAAGAAAAAGGGTTGCGAAATTAGAAACAAAAAAAATGGGGTGTTGAAAGGCGGTTGTGAAATATGGTCAGGAGTAGATAGCGAATCACATGGTAGTCAAGGGGTCGGTTTAATTATGAATAAAAAAGCAAGACAACATCTCAAAGGTCATAATTTTATATCACCCAGATTGCTATTGGCTAGAATGAAGGTAGGAATCAGAAGATTATTTATCATAGCGTGCTACGCACCAGT
>CAKNXH010041944.1:0-10006 GCA_932178445.1 Andricus quercusramuli
TTTCTACCGCATCTTTGGTAAGTCAGAAACCACCTTAATCTGTGGGTCCCGTGAAGAAAGGCTGAATTGCCTCCCAATGTAGAGGCTCCATGTCGAGGGGATTAGGCTTGGAGGTCACTAGTCAACTTTGAGAAGACTTCGAAAACAGTAAACGATCTCCTTGCGTTATGGCTTCATATCGACTGGAATCTTGCTCCGTGGTCGCTGGTCGTTCTCGAGTAATAAACATACTCACACCCTACACTTACATGACACACCAAGGCAGTGCGTTGAACTGTGCATCTAACTGTTGACCTTTCAGGGACCGCTCTATCCACACAAACTTGGTCATTATTCCGCTACGGCTGGCTAGGGAAGCTACCGAATGACAAAGTAATTTAGGCTCAATTTGCTGTGCAAAGATGCCTGCGTCATTAACTGTGCGATATGGTACGCCTGGTACATGAGAGGTATATTTTCAGAACGATGGAAACGACGGAATGCACCGAGATCTAATATCTGGGTGAAGGTGGCCAGATTCGTTCTACTGCCTTAAGAATAAACACGGCTGTGGCACAACAGGCTTTGTAGCTTGAGCACTAGCGGGGGTGGGGGGGGGGGAGCTCACGGGCTACTTTCCCCACATTGCACACTAATTTAATATAATCTTTCTTCATTTAAGAAAGTTGCTGGAAATTTTCATACCAGCAAAAAGTAATAACTATACAAGTAAACATACATGCAAGAAAGTTTTTTGTTAAAGAATGAATACAGTTATTTTATTCAAATACGGTGTAATATCTATAATATTATTTTTAGGAATTATAATAATTAGGTTTGACATTGATGTCAACTACCTACCTACCCTAATATGAGGTATACCTGCTTATACCTTTTGATACATGATTTCAAATATTCTAATTGAGATGTGATGCTTAATAAAATTCTATGTTAAACGTGGCATGAAATCGTTAGTTTGTACCATAAATGTACTATGTACCTTCTTTATCTAGCGTCATGCCCCGTTTAATTATAAAGGAATTATTCATTTTACGCGATGCGAGTTAGAGATCAGAGTCACGAAGAGGCAGAACATGAGGAGGAATAATAAGAAAGCGAAGATAATGAGGCGACAGAGCGTCGGAAGTAGTTGACAGAACGGATTATGTTAAGTCGGTACGACATGGTCCGAGATGTCACAAGGAGGAAGAACGACGAAATCGCACGAGTTTCAAAGCGTTGTCCAAACAACCCTTTTCCTTAATCATTTAAGTGATTCAGTAAGCACTCATCCCGCTTACTCGCGAATAACTCTTGTATAAACTCAGCCCTTTCTTACACCAGCCCCGATCCATTTGACCCTTCTTCGTATATAATGACAATAGCAACGAGGAAGAATTAATGCTTGTCTTCTTACGGATTCAGTTTTACCCTAAATTACAGAACAGAACGAGCGATTGGCTCCTGAAATGCAAAATTATCCTTTAACCCGATCGAATGAGTTTGACGCATAGTCGGAAGTCCTCGGTTCAGTGAATTTAGCCGCGGGACTTTTCTCAGCTGCTTTTCCTCCTTTGATTCGTCCCTCATCCCGACTGTACTCGTATAGTTGAAGACTTTAGAAAACACGATGCGACGGGTCAACGTCAAGTTCGATTAATTTTCCGGTCATTATTTTTTACGGTTTCTTATCGTCACCCTTCACTTCCCCTCAGCTAGTACGGTGTCATGACATAAGGTCGGACGAAACCCCACTCGCTTATTCGTCCAACGATTACCGCATCGCTGAGGCAGTGGGCCGTGATCTTCGCTTTACATAAACGTCGACTGGAATCGCTTTTGCTCTTAAAGATGTCTAAGAGATAAGCCAAAATCTATCTGCTTCATATAGGGTGAAGGTAATATCATAAGAAGGGAAGAACGAAATCCATGAATCTGTTCTATAGCCTCAATTTTTCAAGATTTCACTGCATTGAATAGAATTTTTCGCTGTATAATTTTCTAGACTTTCTATTATTTAAAACTTAGATTATTTTAATCGTAATTATTATATAATTTTTTGAAGTTGCACAATTATTTTTCAAATATTTCCCTAACATGGGGTGCAGGAAAGCACCCCTATGACTGGACACACAAGTAATCTTGGCCAAACTTCTACGAAACATTAATGTTCTGCATTTATTCAAATCACGTTTTTCATTGAAATAATTTCAATGGAAAATCGAGGTTTATTTACATAGAAAGACTTAATAATTATAAACACCATTTTACAATGTCAAAGGACATTCCAATTTTCAAAACGCTTTTCTGTCGTCTTTTAATAGTTTTCATGATTTTCACAGCAAATTTCAGATTGCAAAATTTTTAAATAATGTTCGAACGTTCTTTTAACTTTATGTTTTAATTAGGGCGGAAAAATAAATGTGCAACATAATATCTTGAAAAACTTTAAATTCAATCAGTGTATTTCTAATAATAATTATCAGTGGCTGCATTTTAGCAATGTTAATTAGTGGAATTTAACTAATAATCAGTTATATTTTACTGATTCAAATTCAGAGTAGGCAACAAGACTTTATTTATTAATTACTTATTCTTTACACTTGGAATGCTTGAACGACACTTAATCAAAAACATCTACTTTAAATCCCAGTATTTCTATGCATTTTCATATTCTGAATTTTCTACGTAATTTAGTATAGTTAAAGATTAAGTTGCTTAAAACTCTTTAGGCTTTGAGGTACATATTCTCATCGTATATTTATTTTCTGAATTACCTTGCAATAAGAAGCTACAATCCTTTCTTCAGTCATTCTTCCCTACTTCGCGTTGTTATGCTAAAATAGGATTTTTGTTTTCATATAATTTTTGATTGATAGAACAAAAAATCCTACAAGTCTTCTTTCAGAACTTTTACATATATCCAGAGAAACAAATTTTGTTGTTTTTAGGAATTGCAGTAGGAGCATTTTGTGGTGTTTGTCCAAATTTGATGATGGATTCTTGTTTGATTTTCAGGAATTCTATACATTAACTTGAGTATTGAAAGTTAAATAGGATTTTGAATTTGATTTCATTTTAATTCAAAATTCTTAAATTTCAATTTAGCTGACTTGGATTGGAGGTCATTTCTACCCCCCCCCCCTCTTTTTAACATTATGTTTTTCAATTAGATCAAAGTTACATATTAGTCCAAGAGCTGGTAACGTTTTTTGTGAAGTGGGAATGTAAGTCCTAGTTTGTGGCGAATATATCTGGGAAATGACCCTTCTTTCGAAACCAGTAAATGCCAGACGCCCTGCCCGGGGCGTTTGGGCACCTGAGCCAGGTGAAAAAATTGGAATTTTGAAGTGATAGTATAAGGTCTGGCGTTTTTAATAACATCAAGAATAGTATTCACAGGTAGCATTCGTAAGACGACAGACCGACATTTCAGGGATAACACCTTGAAAATTAAGTTTGAAAATGAATGATTTTCCTAGAAAGTGTGGGTCTGAGCGGGGACCGAGGGACAAGGGAGCAGCAGAGTCAGGGCAAAAGGCTGAGTGGAGGGGATAACGGCGACTTCGACAGCCGGCCACGTCCCTCGGTCCCCGTTCAGACCCACACTTTCTAGGAAAATTATTCATTTTCAAACTTAATTTTCAATATGTTGTCCCCGGAATTTCGGCCTGTCGTTTTACGAATGCTACCCGCGAATACTATTCTTTATGTTATTAAAAACGCCAGACCTTATACTATCACTGCAAAATCCAAGTTTTTTTATTGATAATTATCGTGTCTGACAGTATGTTATCCCAAGCTATCGATATAGCGATTAAATAATAATAAACTTGGGGCATAAATAATCAATCCTAGAAGAAAATTGGCTCTTATACTATCACTTCAAATTTCCAAACTTTTCACCTGGCTCAGGTGCTCAAACGCCCCAGGCAGGGCGTCTGGCATTTTCGGGTTACCAGATATATTCGCCACAAACTAGGACTTATACTCCCACTTCACGAAAAACCTCACCAGCTCTTGGGCTATATGGTCCTGAAGCCTTCAGAAACGTTGAGTTATGGTGTGATATCAACCAAAAATTAAGAGGCAGTATCCTTCAAGAAAGATTTTTGATTGAATGTCAACGAAATGATGTTTTACCTAAAAAAATATTTTTCTTGGATAACAAATTTCGAGATTTTGCTTTTCACAGTAATATTTTCAATAAACTATTTCAATATAATTTCAAGAATTTCAAAATCTCTGTGCTGAATTTAATGATCAAGGATGGTTCAAATCATGTTAATTTTTTAAAAGTAAGAATTTCCAGAATCAGAAGTGAATTAGAAGTATGTTCACAACAAGATAAAATCATTGATCTTTTAACACCAGAAGTACCAGGCGGAGTCAATTGACCCCTTTCGATTTTAAAGCAGTAAATATCCGTACCGGCTGCTTGCAGAGAGATGGCGTTTCTTTGTTTTTAATTATTTATAATTGGGAGTATTTGACCATTTTTTCGGAAATGTTGAATGCCCCCTTTTAAAAATATCGAGCTTTTATAGTCTGTTACCGGCAGAGGTCAATTGACCCCTATAGCGTTTTAACTGGTATTTCATTACTCTGTTCTACTTCTGCGCAGCAGGTCTAATTTATATCGCTTCAATAACGTGTGTGTGATATTTCTAATCCTGAGCACTATTAATGCTTTTCTATTTAATAGGAAATAGATTTATGGTCGTTTCTTCTTCTACTCTGCTTCAAAACATTTTCGGACCATCAGTTCTACTACCGGTGTATAATGTTTTACGTTTATATTAAAGCACTAGGAATAACCAAATTTGCAGTAAGTTGAAATTCACGACGTATACTCGGATCGGGGAGTGCAGCGGCACCAAACTATTTAGCTTGCTGTTGAAGTGGCAGCAGAAGCGACGTCGGTATGAATACGCTAGGGTAGGCATTTTCACTTCTTTGATTTACTTTTCCGGGACTCAATACTCTCCTCCACTTATATTAGCGATATAATATGAATATAACATACTTCTGTCATTACCTTCGACGATAGAAACGGTTTTGAATCATCATTTGACACCAAACTCAAGTAGGGGTCACTTAACCCCTCGTGGTAACCAAAGGTGGCAGAAAATTCCGGTACCTCTAGTGTTAAAACATCAGATTTTCCTTAGTCGAAGATTTTTAAACAATGATAAAGATCACGAGAAAAAACTTTCTATTTCCATTGATCAAAATACTAATGTTCAAGAGCAAAATTTGAATTTACACAAGATTTTTGAAGAAGAAGATAGGGACTCTTGTCAAAGAGCATTGTTGATAAGAATTATTTGCAAATTAGTAGTATTTATCGTAAAATTTCGAAAGGTTTCATGACAACGGAAGGTTTTCTTAAAAGCAACCCTAATATAGTTTGTAGGAATGCTAATAAAGGCAATATTATAGTTTGTATGAAGAAATCAGATTATATTAGGGATGTGGGGGATTCACTTTCCAATCGTGAGAATTTTGATTTATTGAATGAAAATCCGACACATTCAAGATTCTAAACAATTGGAGAAAGAATGGACATTTAGGAAAAGATATAAGATGGACTGATATAAATACCGAAGACACAGTTCTTGACAGATATTATGGTTTGAGAAAGATTCATAAAGATGGCCATCCTTTGAGAATAGTTATTTCAACTATCAACACTTCCACGAAATTTTATTATATATATATATATATATATATATATATATATAACATAACTTCAATTTCATACTCAAAGACTCCATTACAATTTCAAAATACAATATTGATTTTAGCAGAAATAGTTATGGAAGATTTGGAGGTCTTTGCTTTCAAGAAGCTACATTTCGTTTTGCCCTTTTACTTTCGGTATGTTGATGACACCTTATTATGTATTCCTATAGCAAAGTTGCTGGCAGTTATACAAAAGTTATTCTAGAATGATTAATTACATTTAGCAGTAGGTTTTCATGAATCTTGACTTTCTCTTATTTCTGATGTGTTTATAACGGATTTTTCTCTTGACCCACACTTAGATCTCAGGTCTCGAGGAGAGAGCGTCGTTGTTTCGTCGCTGTTCCCACCTGCTCTCATTTTCCTTACCTTTGTAAGGGTGTTGTATAAGCACCGAAATGTTGGTAAATATTATAGATGCTTGCATATTGTGATTTGATAATAACAAAAATAAAAAAGACGAGAGAAATAAAAAAGGACAGGAAGGGGATTTGGTTCGTTGCCTTCTCATTTTCTTTCTTTTTTTCTAAATTTTTGTCCGAAGAAACAATTTTTGTTTGTTTTCAGGAATCGCAATGGGAGTATTCTGTGGTGGTTGTCCAAAGTTGATCGTTGGATTCTTGTTTTATTTGCAGGAATTCTATAACTTAACTCGAGTATTAAACGTGAATTAGGATTTTGAATCTGATTTCAATCTAATTTAAAATTCTTAAATTTCGAAAACTTTTCCCCATATTTCGCGTCGGTTGACCTAATATTTGAATTTTCGATTCTTCCATAATATTTTCGAAAAATAAAACAAAAATGACAAGTCCTATAAAAAGATGGTTCAAATAAATTTTGTAGGAATTTATAAAAGCTACAACTTCTTTTGAAAATTTTGCCGTAGCTTATGCCGTTCTGTGTACGGTGTAAAATGGTTAAGAGAAAATTTGGTGGACTTTTCAAAAGATACAATTGCTCTTCAAGACGTTTTCGCGTATTTGGCGTCGTTTAGTTCAAAATTTGAACTTTGGATTTCCCCAGAGTATTTGAAAAAAATAAAAACAAAATGACAAGTACTATCTATAAATGGTTAAAAAAAATTTTTATGACTTTTTAGAAGCCGCATTTCATCGTTGAAACTTTTTTCCGCATCTCACCTCGTTTGGCTCAAAATTTCAATGTTCTATTTTCTTCATAGTATTTTCGATAAATAAAATCAAAATGACAACTCTTATAAAAAAATAACTTCGGAAAATATCATAGAATTTTTCAAAAGCTATAATTACTTCTTGAAACTTTTTCCCATATTTTGCGTCGTTTGGCTCAAAATTTGAATTTTCGATTTTTTTCACTGCATTTTCGAAAAATAAACCAAAATGTCAAGTCTCATCAAAAAATGGCTGGGGAAAAAACTATAGGTCTTCATAAAAGCTACAATTCTTCTTTCAAACTTTGTTACTTATCTTTCGTCGTTTGGTCTAAAATAATCATTTTCGACTTATTCATTTTCGATGCATAAAACCTAAACAACGAGTCCTATCAAGAAATGGTTGAAACAAAAATTTTAGATAGTTTGAATTCTACTTCTATCCTGTTTCCACGTATCTGCCATCGCCAGAACTTGATTTGCGGCTCCAGGGGGTATCAAAATGTTTAGAACCTATGAAAGACTGTGGAGTCAAATTTTGGAAAATTCTAATACTTTCTCAATCATAAATTATGAGAATGTAATAAATTCTAACAAATTTGTATTTCTTTTTTCGGTGAACAGCTTTTGTCTATCAGTTTTTATTCGTACCTTCAATTGTTCTTGCACAAATTTTCCATTTTTATTTTAAATGTTATTTTTTAAGATCAAAACCAAAACTACGCGTCTTATCAAAAAATGATTAATAACAATTTCTTAGCTTTCTTTTGGTTAAACAACTTTTGTTGATTTATTTTTGTAGCTTGTGTTGTTTGTTCAGAAAATTAATTTTTTTATTGTTATCATTTTTTTTACAGATGAATCAAAAACTACGCGTCAAATCAAGAAATGATTCAACAAATTTATAGATCTTTTTGGGAGCACAATTTTTCTCGATTCATCTTTTTTCCGTATCTTGCATAGTTTGACCATAAAATGGAATTGTTTATTACATTCTCATCATAATGAGAAGGTATTGGTTTTATGTGAAAAATGTCTTTCGCGGATTCCATCAAATGTCGACGTTTTGAGACCCCCTGAGTCAGAAAAAATAGTTTTTACGTCGGTGTCTGTCTGTCGTTGTCGTCCTTGTCGTTGTCTTCGTTGTCGTTGTCGTTGTCGTTGGCGTTGTAGTCTGTAAACACGATAACATTTGAAAAAATTATCCGATTGGATTGCACCTTGGCACACTTCACAAGAGTGTGAAAAGAAAGGACGAGTTCTTCAGCCAGCTATTTTGGACACAATTTCAAAAAGTTAGAGCATTTTTGAAATTTTTGTGACCATTTTTTTTTCAATTTGAAATTTTTATTTACGGCTCTTCATAGCACACGGGAATTCGAACAATTTATCCTAATAACTTTTCTCGATGAAAGTAAGATTGTCAGAGCTATAGCATTTTCAAAAGCCAAAAAAACAAACGAAAATTAACATTTTGAGCCAAACAACGCACGATATGGAAAAAAGTCAAGACAAGAAAAGTGTTTCTTTTTGCACGCCCTACAAGCGTATCATAACGACTTTTTGAATTTTCTTGAAAAAATGAAAATTCACATTTTTATTGCACAAAAAATAATGAAAAATCCAAAAACTTAATTTTACAGACAAACTATGCAATTTACGACAATAAATGATTGAACAAAAATTAAGCACTCAAAAGAGATCTACAAATTCGTTATTGGTCACTTTTTGATAGGATGTGTAGTTTTTGTATTATTTGTAAAAATTATATTAACAGTGAAAAAATCAGCCCGATAAGTGGGCACATTCTCATCAAAACTTTGCTTATTTATTTTCTTTTTCATCTCGCGTGTGTTTTTTCAAAGTATCTCATTGTTTTCATGTTCTCAATACTATTTCTAACCATTAAAACAATAAAATAACTATCATTAATGCTCACGGTACTTGAAAATTTGTATTTTTACATTCTCATCATAATGAGAAGGTATTGGTTTTATGTGAGAAATGACTTTCGCGGATTCCATCAAATGTCGACGTTTTGAGACCCCCTGAGTCAGAAAAAATAGTTTTTACGTCGGTGTCTGTCGTTGTCGTTGTAGTCTGTAAACACGATAACATTTGAAAAAATTATCCGATTGGATTGCCCCTTGGCACACTTCACAAGAGTGTGAAAAAAAAGGACGAGTTCGTCAGCCAGCTATTTTGGACAAAATTTCAAAAAGTTAGAGCATTTTTGAAATTTTTGTGCCCATTTTTTTTTTAAATTTGAAATGTTTATTCCCGGCTCTTTATAGCACACGGAAATTCGAACAATTTATTCTCATAACTTTTTTCGATAAAAGTAAAATTGTCAGAGCTACAGCATTTTGAAAATCCAAAAAAACAAACGAAAATTGACATTTTGAGCCAAACAGCGCACGATATAAAAAAAAAGTCAAGACAAGAAAAGTGTTTTTTTGCACGTCCTACAAGTGTATCTTAACGACTTTTTGAATTTTCTTGAAAAATTGAAAATTCACATTTTTATCGCACAAGAAATAATGAAAAATCCAAAAATTTAATTTTACGGACAAACTATGCCAGTTACGACAATAAATGATTAAACAAAAATTGAGCACTCAAAACAGATCTACAAATTTGTTATTGGTCACTTTTTGATAGGATGTGTAGTTTTTGTATTATTTGTAAAAATTACATTAACAGTGAAAAAATCAGCCCGATAAGTGGGCACATTCTCGTCAAAACTTTGCTTATTTATTTTCTTTTTCATCTCGCGTGTGTTTTTTCAAAATATCTCATTGTTTTCATGTTCTCCATACTATTTCTAACCATTTAAACAATAAAATAACTATCATTAATGCTCACGGTACTTGAAAATTTGTATTTTTACATTCTCATCCAGAGAAGGTATTAGATTTGTGTAAGATTTGACTCCCCCTCCCCCTCCCCCGGTTTTTATCAAATGACCCTTTTTCAATAATCATTTTAAAATTTATCATATACATGTTCAAAAAACGACTTAGATACTTTTTTCTATCCTTTGCAGGTAGTTGTAAAACATCATTCATATTGTATGATTTTTTAGAAAGATACGGAAATATAAACTTCAGTAATGGAATTTCCTTCTTCATTTGATATCAAATACAAATT
>CAKNXH010041945.1:0-11595 GCA_932178445.1 Andricus quercusramuli
GTGACCAGCAGGGAAGTCACCAGTGACTGGTTTTCTGAATCTTGTTATAATTATGTGACTATTCGGACTAGTAACTGTGTCAGCTGGGTAATCAATGTGCACTGCCCCACCGAGGACAAAGACGAAGACACTAAAGATTTTTTTTACGAAACAATCGAGCAGGTCTTTGACAAGTTCTCAACTTTTGACGCGAAAATAGTATTGGGAGATTTCAACGCGAAAATAGGAAAAGAACCGATGTATAGGCCAACAATAGGATCAGAAAGTTCGCATGACGTTAGCAATGATAATGGAACTAGAGCATGGCCGTAGCTAAGGGGGGGGGGGGGGCATTGTGGGGCAATGCCCTACCTTAAAATATCAATGCCCTACCTTAAAAAATACAATTGTCAAGATCAGATCAAGTACAATTTTTACTTCCGCCCTACCTTTAACCACCGATGCCCTACCTTTAACCACCTATGCCCTACCTTAAGTTCGATTCTAGCTACGGCCCTGAACTAGAGTAATAAACTTTGCAGCTTCAAAGAACCTCATTGTCAAAAGCACATATTTCAAGCATAAAAATATACATAAGGCCACCTGGAAATCACCAGATGGTACCACTCACAATCAGATTGATCACGTTCTAATTGACAGAAGACGTTATACAAACATTCTCGATATAAGATCGTATAGGGGAGCGGATTTAAAATCAGACCATTTTCTCGTGATAGTAAAACTAAGATCTAGGCTGGCGTTAAGTGAGAAAACAAGCCGCATAGAGCCAACAGTTCGTTTCAATGTAGATAAGTTCAAAACAGCAACAGAAAAATTAAATTATCAAGTTGAGATTTCTAATAGCTTCGACGCTCTCCAAGAATAGAGAGACGATAACATTAATTACGAGGAGGACCCGGAAACCCTGTGGAGCAATATGAAAAAGGCGAAAAACACAGCCGCGAAACTTACGATAGGCTTAAAGAAAGTAACCAAAAGCAAACCATGGTTTGACGAAGAGTGCAAACTCTGGTTTGAAAAACGTCGGAAGGCCAGACTAAGTAGTTCACAAAATAAGTGCGATCAAACACATAAGAAGTATCTCGAGATTAGTGAAAGTACAAATAGGCTTTATAGATCCAAGAAAAGGGAGAGGGAAAAGAATAAAATACTAGCAATAGAAACGCATAATAAACAAAATAACCCGCGCGATATGTACAGGGGAATCAATTTTATAAGGAAAGGCTTCCAAAGTAGAACGGAAGTAATGAGGGACGGAAATGGCAATCTAGTAGCCGATGCGACAGAGATACTGAAATTATGGAAAGACTATTTCGATAAACTATTAAATGTACGCGAAGCCCCCGTTGAAGGTAATCTCGGCGAAATCCACACTGCTGATCTATTAATTGATGATCCTGCTGATACAGAAATAGAAATGGCCATAAAGAAGTTGAAAAATAACAAAACTGCGGGCATCGACGACCTACCGTCAGAACTGATTAAAAATGGAGGCCCTTGCCTCTCAAGACAAATTTGTAAATTAATACGCACAGTTTGGAAAACAGAACGCATTCCGGAAGAATAGAATACCTCTATTATTATTCCTATCTTTAAAAAAGGCGATAAAATGAACTGCAACAATTATCGGGGAATTTCACTTGTCCCCAGGGCCGGCCTTAGGGGTTTTGACGCCCTGGGCAAGAAGAAAATTTGGCGCTCTCCCCCCCCCCCCCAATAATTTAATATATATTAATTAATAAATGTGCCGTTAAATTAAATTTTGCAAATAGGTTATTGATACATAACAAATTATTTTAAAATTATTTCAAGGATTTTAATATTCAAATATTCATTATAAATATGTATATAAATATACATATATATATAATCTTAAATATACATATAATATACATACCTAAGATACATTCATACATAATTGTACATAGAAGGTTTAACACAGTTCAATTCGACACCTATTATTGGTACTTTGTGTCACAAATAATCGAATAAATTTTTCTTTTCGAGCTTTTGCTCTCGCAAATTCTTCAATGGCATCAGAAAAATATATCAGGCTCAAAATATATTTCTCAATTGATAGCATTGCGAGAGCGCTTCATCTATTATCCGACATAGTCGATCTCAAGTATGTCTTAATTAGTTTCAACTTTGAGAAGCTTCATTCTTCGGATGCTACTGTGACAGGAGTTGTTTAAAAAATGCGCAACGAGACCCATACCTTAGAAAGAGTGTCATGCAAATTGTTTTTAAATAAAAAATCCAATGCTTCGATGGGTCTTGTGACATTTTCTGGCAAAGTATATTTCAAGTGTATTAACTCCTCTCAGAGATCTCTACCATTAATGTCACTTTCCTTACGATGCGTCAGTGTTTCTTCTAATTGCTTACAAAGTGGCATCAAAAGATTGAGTTCAGAAGATGTTTTCAGATTATATAAAAAAGACCAGATTTTGATGTAATCCTTTAGTTGTTGGAATCGCTCTACAACAGATGCACACACTTGATCGAGCAGTATGTAAAAAAAGTTTATTTTAAAATTTCTTTCGCGATCTTCGAGTAGCTCATCTGGTGCTTCGTGCTCAAATTGTTTTTTTCTTTTTTGTCGCACTCGCTTCTCACTTAGGAACGTTAATTCTACTTCCAAATCTGCTGCTATTTTCTTCGCACATATTATAGCGCTTTCAAAACCCGTGTTTCGATAGTTCTGCAGATGAGTCTGACATGATTCTAGCAATTGATTAATTACCAGAAGATCTGCAGACTGATTTTGCATTGCTTTGCTGACAATATTCACTTGAAACAAGATGCCATACCAAACAACAATTCCTATCATAAATTTAAAATCATTGTTTTCATTAGAAAGTGTCAGAGCTTCGTGGCGAACATCCGAATCGTAATCTCTATCATTAGAAATAGCAATTAATGCTGCATTCATATTTCATAGCTCATACCTAAATGGCTTCAAGCTTTCAATTCTGCCTTGCCAATGAGTAGGACAAAGATCTTTTGAAAGCAAACATTTCACATATGTTATCGAAAGGACCCCGCACCAAATGTACAGAAAAAAGCCTTATGATAAAGAATTCTAAAAAAAAAATTTTCTCATATTTTCGAACCTGCAAACTAAAAATTCGAAAGAAAAATGTCAGAAAGATGGACAGTTTTTAGACAAACACTTGTCCAAAGTTTCGATTTTTACATGTATTTTAATGGAAAAATGCTTATTCTAGCAAAATGTTTTTTTTTCCTGAAAAACGCTATGATAGATTTGACTAAAACTTTTATATTTTGACGATCAGGCGTACCGAATCAAAAGATACATACCCATGAACTAGAAAGATTACCGATTCTTTGGGTATACAGCATGTTTTTGGGGGTGTTTTTGTACCCTAAACATCCAAGCAACATATGTAAATCATCATTCCTTAGTAACTAAAATCAATAGAGATTTTTATTCAACTGCTACGGTATGAAACGACTTTCCAATGAGTGGAGTAAGCGTACATAGCAAGAATATGTTTTGACCTAATTTTAGGGGATGTTTTACCATCCCTTAAAAGCTTATACAATGAGTCTGAAGTTCCTAACGCATTAATCAATTACGAAAAATAATTTTATTTTTAAATGCATGAAAGCTGCTTTTTTATGACAGAAAGTTGTCGCGTACAACCCTAAAAACTTCTTAAAGCACTTGCAACCCCTAATCACATATAAAACTCACTCAAGCCACCCCTAAATATTTTTAAAATTCAACAAAAGCAACCTAATTCAAAAAACCGCCCAGTTTTTGCTGATAATAATTTCAATTGATGCCAAAGGGGCACACATAAAGTCTCAACTCTTCAGCACATGTAGAACTCACCCCAGCCACCCCTTAATATTTTCATAGTTCAATAAAATCACCATAATTTCAAAGTACATGTCCTGAGCGGTTGTTACATTTCGTTGCCCCTTTGGCATCAACTGAAAACATTGTCAGAAAATACCTGGCGTACTTTGGGATTAGGGTGATTGTATTGGATTTAAAGAATATTTAGGGGTGACTGGGGTGAGTTCTATATGTGCTGAGATTTTGAAACATTTTTTTGCCCATTTGGCATCAACTGAAAACATTTTCAGGAGACTCCTGGTGTACTTTGAAATTAGGGTGATTGTATTGAATTTTAAAAACATTTAGGGCTTGCTGGGGTGATTTCTATATGTGCTGAGGGATTTAGACACTTTTTTGTCCCTTTGGCATCAACTGAAAACATTATCAGAAAAACCTGGCGTATTTTTGAATTAGGGTGATTTTATTGAACTTTTAAAATATTTCGGGATGGCTGGAGTGAGTTCTACATGTGCTGAAGGGTTGAGACTTTATGTGTACCCCTTTGGCATCAATTGAAATTATTATCAGCAAAAACTGGGCGGTTGTTTGAATTAGGTTGGTTTTGTTGAATTTTAAAAATATTTAGGGGTAGCTTAGGTGAGTTTTATATCTGATGAGGGGTTATAAGTGCTTTAAGAAGTTTTTAGGGTTGTACGCGACTATTTTCTGTCATAAAATAGCAGCTTTCATGCATTTGAAAATAAAATTATTTTTCGTATTTGAATAATGCGTTAGGAACTTCAGACTCATTGTATAAGTGTTTAAGGGATGGTAAAACATCCCCTAAAATTAGTTCAAAACATATTCTTGCTATGTACGCTTTGTTGATTTTAGTTACTAAGAAATGATGATTTACATATGGAGACTGTGATTTCCACATGGTAGAAGACTTGCTCTGGAATTCAATTCCAGAGTTCTGGCTTGAACGCCACTTTCTTTTCCTCTCATATTTGACACATTGTCATATGCTTGACCGCGGCAATCTTGAATTTTTATCATTCATATTTTATTTTTTATCATTCATTTCCACGCAATACTTGAAGAACATGATCTGCTAAGTTCAAACCAGTTGTTTTTTCGACAGATTTAAAACAAATCAAGTGTTCCCTCATGTGAATTCTATTACCACATATGTCTACATATCTGACAATAGGGTCATCCACACAAATTTTGTTTGCCTTATAGTTGAGTTTCTTATAAACTTTTGCTCCCAACGAATTAAAATGTGAAATTAAAACTCAATTTCTATTATTTAGTAATTTATAATAATTTATCAAAAAGTGATAAAATAGCTACCGTAAATGTCGATTTATAAAAGATAGCATGTGGCCTTATAGTTGAGTTTCTTATAAACTTTTGCTCACAACGAATTAAAATGTGAAATTAAAACTCAATTTGTATTATTTAGTAATTTATAATAATTTATCAAAAAGTGATAAAATAGCTACCGTAAATGTCGATTTATAAAAGATAGCATGTGGCGCCCTCACGGCTCGAAACACGCGGTGTGACGTCACGCGCCGCCAAAACCGAAGAACATACATGGTCAGTTTGATAAAAACAATCAAAATAATTAATTAGCCGCGTTTTTTGGCAAAAATGGTTTATTTTTATAAAGTATCAATATGCCTGGATATGTTAAAGCCAGTTCGGATAATTTGCCAAAAGTGAGTACACTTATGATTAGCGACTTCTTCGCGAAGTGCTCCAGTTTCAATGTTGCTGTCACTCGAGGAGTGAGAGCGAAAAAGTAAGTAAACGGCATAAATGACGATAAAATCTTGAAACATTTATTTTTATTCATTTAATTTATTAATTATTGAGAATGATAATTGCTTAAGGCGAATCCTAACATATATATGCAATATATTCAATTCAGAAAACCTATAACCTCACTTTTGTTTATAGTTGCTTTTATAAATACTTTCACAAATACTTCTATAAAATTGTTATAAAATTCATAATTATAAGATTTATAATTACTTTTATAAATATTTTACTTCATAATACTTGTTGCGTGAATAAACGATTTGATTGCGCGAGAGGTTATAGCTCACATACATCCCGGCACCCCATATATATATAAAACCGTTGAACATAAGTCAATTACGAACTTTATGTTATCAAAAAAGCATATTTCAAATATATTTTTCTATTCAAAATAAAAATATTTACTTATAGCGTTGAAATGATCTTCGCAACAATGTATTGTTGTCGTTAAAGATGGGGTAGGGCACATGTCACGCCCGACAATTTTGTACCATTTTTTCATTCCTCACCTTTGGGTAAAGATATAAATAATTTTCCTGGGTTTTTGACAGACGTATTCTTGCATTAAGGCACAAAACACTAATGGCAGCGCTGATTTTTTTGCATTTTTATGAAAAAAACGTGAATCGCCCGGCTTATTCACAAGCGTTTGGCGGCTAGCTACGTCACATCAAGATGGCGGAATGAGCGCGAAAGAAATAGGAATTTTAAATATGTACAAATTTTTCTTTTTCAAATATAAATTCGAAAAAAAGTTTTTTTTACACTACGCTGGTATTATTAGTGATTTTAGAGCATATATACTTTAATATGCAACAATAAACAAAAATTAGTGGATGACCCTATAAGAGACAACTGCACTTTACATGACTTGTCTCTTGTACAATCAGCAATCAGCGAATAGTATTTTGAAATTTTCAAATGATTTACCATGTAACTTAAAACCTTTTTCGCCAATAACATAAGAAGTTTCGTTCGAATTATTTTTCCGCAATAGTGGTCACTTACTTCCTTTGAAATTATTCGATGTAAATGCTCTTTCACTACCACATCATACATTCCAACTAATTCCACGGGCCTAAGAAGTTTCCATTTTGCGAAATTATAAATTTCTGGTAGCTAGAAATTCTACTATACTAATTAACCTATGTAAGACATTATTCCAATGTTTCTGCTCAAGGGCTAAAAGTTTTTGTTGTTCTTCGTCAATATTTTTGTTTAATTTTGATCTTTGTTCGGTTTCAACCAAGTTTTATACGCAGACATGTGATTTTGTGAAACTTCATGTTCTCATAGTCTGTTTGCCATATGCTTCCAATCATTTAAATCATTTTTAGCTACATTTGATTTCGCAGCTGAATCAAATAATTGACAACAAAAGTAAAATACTTTATCGGTAGAGTTTTAGTACACTAGCCATCTTCGTAATTGAGTTTCACCATTCTGTAATATTTTCTTTGAAAATGTAGGATTGAAATGACGATTTTTTGAATCCTTAGGGAAGGATATGTTCTGTACACTTGGTGGTTTATTTTTTACTAAATACTCCACAGATTTAGAAATTAAATTTGGCTACTGCGCTGGATCAAGTGATATAATATAATTTTCTACAGCATAGCAATAATTTCCTACTTCTGGATCAATGTGTCCTGTTTGTCCATCAACTGTAGAATATACCTTTGAAGTTCCTTCTGATGTCGAATTTGTTACCGTATCACGAGCGCAATCTACTACAAATTAATACCTCATGTAATTCATCGTTTATTATGTTTAAGAAGTCTAAGATTCCTACATTAGGTCTATGATGGCGAGAGTTGATTGAAAAGTCTTATTTGAAAGAAAATAGAATGAAGACACGCCCACAAGGACTGGGTTTGTGTAAATCGGAGTTAAACTCTTCTCGGAAATGTATTGTCTCCCGTTAGACAAAGTTTTATAGTCAGGTCATTTTGGATAATTATTTCGGAAATAAATAGGCTTAATCCCAATTGCGCCCCCCCCCCCCCCCGAACGCAGCGACCGGGGCTGCCGCCCCGGTCTCCCACCCCAAGGACCGGCACTGCTTGTGCCTTCGTGTTATAAGAGCCTGTCCAATGTAATCTTAGGTAGACTAACTTCTTTCGCCGAGGAAATCATTGGGGATTGCCAGTGTGGATTCCGCCGAAACCGATCTACAAGCGATAAAATGTTCACAATTAGACAACTGCTAGAAAAAAATAGGAATTTAAAGAAGTAGCCCAGATAACAAACGTGCCTGGACCACAACCTGCCCGATGATCGTCGACCGTGTGCCTGCTATAAAGCATCGCATGGTCGGTAAATTTGCAGGAGACCGACGTGCGTACATAACGGCTTCAATATGGCTGACAAGTGGCCGGCATGTTAGATGCCCGACTGTCAGACGAGCGTAATAGCCAGCAATAGCGGACACATTCAGATACTCAGGTGCCTTACAGCAGTCCTGTCAATCGGACCGCGTACCCGTACATACACCAGCCACAGGCGGACATTTTGTTATCTGGGTAGTGCATCAGCTATTTATCGATTTCAAAAAAGCTTACGACTCTATTATACGTGCACGAATGTACTGGATCCTAGAGTTCTTGGGTGTACCAAGAAAATTAGTTAGACTTATTGAAATTCGCTTACGCGGCAGCAGGGGTAGAATACGCGTAAACGGAAATTTATCTGAAGAGTTCTCGATCCGCGATGGCCTGAAACAGGGCGATGCACTTTCGTGCGTCCATTTTAACTTAGTTTCAGAATACGTGGTCAGACAAGTGCAGGCGAATCCGACTGGTGCTACCCTCAATGGGGTAATACAAATTCTTGGATATGCGGATGATCTCGACTTACTAGGGATTGATAAAGAAACGGTAGCTAAAAATGCAGAAATCTTGATCACAAAAGCCAAAGATATTGGCTTAGAAGTTAGCGAATCGAAGACAAAATATATGACCGTCGTCAGATCCGAACAAAGTAATCAAGACGGGGATCTTATGGCCGGAAATATGAAATTCGAAAGGGTTAGCGAGTTTAAATACCTCGGGTCTATTATAAGTAGCGACAATAAGATTAAAACGGAAATCGACGCGCGGCTGCACGCTGGAAATGGGTGCTATTATGCAGCAAACACGCTACTAAAATCGCGATCGCTATCTAGAAACATCAAAGTGAGAATTTACAAAACGATAGTAATGCCGGTCGTCATGTACGGGTGCGAAACGTGGGCGCTGACGAAGGGAGAGGAGAATAGGTTTAGAGTTTTTGAGAATAAAGTACTTAGAAAAATGTATGGTCCATAAAGGGACGAAGAGACAGGTGAATGGAGAAAACTGCATAATGATGAGCTGCATGCTCTCTACGGGTCAGCAAATATTAATAGAGTAATGAAAGCGCGTAAACTAAGATAGGCGGGGCATGTAGCAAGAATGGGAAACGAAAGAACAGTGGCGCAAGTTTTCAGAGGGAGGTCGATTGGTAAGAGACCCTTAGGCAGACCGAGAAACAGATGGGAGAAAAATGTAAGGGATGATTTAAAAGAACTAGTACATGATTACTTAAACTGGATGGAGGATGCACAGGATAGAGATGTGTGGCGGTCTCGGGTTAGTGAGGCAATGAACTTTCGAGTTCGAACTGCTAATCTATAATAATAATAATAAATATTTAAAATTTTTAATAAAAAATACAATCAAATAAATCAATGCAATCAATAAAATACTAAAATCGAATTATTATCAAGAGAATCAAAATTGCACTGATTTTAATGATTTTAGTGATTTTATTCAATTTATTGATTTCCTTGACGTTATCGATTTTTTGACTTTTTTATTTTATTTATAATAATTTTATTTGTTCGTTTTTAGTGATCTTATTGATCTACTTGATTTTTTCTGTTGAAACGATTTGCAGATGAGGAAAATAATCGAAAGTGCGAGTAAAGTAATGGGCCAAGTATGGGGTATAGGAAAGAGAAGGTTCAAGGACGATTGGAGAATGAGGGTTTGGTTGTTTGATGCGTTGGTTTAGGCGGTGTTGTGTTATGGAGTGAAGGTTTGGAGAAGGAAGGAACATAGGAAAGTGGAAAGCATACATGAGAGATTTCTGAGATCCAGGATACATGATAAGGGAAGAACTAGGAAGAGAAAAAATGGTAACTAGACAAATTAAGAGAGCCTGGAGGTTTGAAGAGAAGCTAAAAAGGGGAGAGGGGAGCAGAATAGCACAAGTATGCTTGGACGAAGTTCGGAACAAGGAGACGAGAGGCAATTTGGGAAATTCAAAATGGGAGGAAGGAAGGAAAAAAATGAGGAGTGTTTGTGATATACAGGAAGGGGTTCTGGATTGGCAGAACATTGAATTAGAGCTATTAGTAAGACAAGGAGAAGAGAGATGGAGAAAGATTATGGATTCGAAGTACAATAGATGGTATATGATGGTCAAAGGGGTGACGGAACCAGAATATTTGCAAAAGATGAAAAAGGAAGACAAATGGAATAGGGTGATACGGTTTAGAATGGGAGAAGGAGTGAGAGCTTATAGATATTGGATGGATGAAGAGGACAATCTGTGCAGAGTATGTGGGTACGAAGTGGAGTCATGGGCACATGTGTTAGAGAGGTGTATAGGAGAGGAAGATGGACAGTTGAGTGTGGATGAATGTGCAAGATGGATTTTGGATGGTAATGGACAGGGAGTGATGTGGATGAAAAAACTGGAAGAAATAAGAGAAAGCAAGGGATCAGGGCAGAGCCAAACGGGTAATCCTGTTTAAAGGAAACTAACGAGAAAAAATTTCAAATTTTCAAATCGGTCTAAATGAATTTGATGGTAAGAGAAAACGGAAGCCCGGAAAGATCGCTCATTGTCTGTAGTTTAAGAAGAGTAGTACTAAGATTATTGTTATTATATAAGGCGATGCATTAGAAAATAAGTAGCGGTTAAGTTAGACTGAGGATGAAATGTAAACATATGTACAGGGAGCGAAGGCCCTCAAACCCGTAAAAGGGGAGTTCAAATATACATACATACATACATACATACATACATACAATGAAATGACGCAATGAAATCAATAAATTGAATAAGATTATTACTAAAATTGATGACATCAATTTATTATCAACAAAATCAGTAAACAAAAAACCACATCAATGAAATCTACATTTCACTGATTTTATTCAATTTATTGATTTTATTGTTTTGATTGATTTATTTCATTTTATCGATTCTATGATTTTATTAATTTGATTGATTCGATTGACTCTGTTCAATTTATTGATTTTTTTTATTGCAAATATTTGACTTTTTCGTTAAAAAATACAATCAAATGACTCAATGAAGTCAATAAATTGAATAAAATACTAAAATCAAATTATTTTCAATAGAATCAAAATTGCACCGAATTTTATTGATTTTAGTGATTTTATTCAATTTATTGATTTTATTGATGTTATTGATTTTTTTACTTTATTGATAATAATTTTATTTGTTCGTTTTTAGTGATTTTATTGATCTACTTGACTTTTTTCATTAAAAAATAGAATCGAATAAATCAATAAAAGCAATAAATTGAATGGAATCAGTAGAATAAATAAAAAAGATTTATAATCAACAAAATCAATAAAATAAGCAACATCAATAAAATGAATAAACTCCTAATTTTACTGATTTCAGTGATTTTATTTATTTCATTGGTTTGATAGATTTTTTCATTTTATTGATTCTGGGGATGTCATTGATTTTGTTCATTTGATTGATTTTGTTCAATTCATTGATTTATTTTACTTCATTGAGTCATTTGATTGTATTTTTCAACAAAAAAGTCAAATATTTGCAATAAAAGAAATCAACAAACTGAACAGAATCAATCGGATCAATCAAATTAATAAAATCATAGAATCAATGAAATGAAATAAATCAATCAAAACAATAAAATCAATAAATTGAAT
>CAKNXH010041947.1:812-17985 GCA_932178445.1 Andricus quercusramuli
TTCCCTATTTTTAAATAAACGACTGACTTCTGAGAGTACTAGGGTTCTTTAAATCCGACAAAAAAATTACTATAAATGCTATAAAATACTCCTAATTGGCTGATCTAGTTTAATGATTTAAAATTTATTTGCTATTAAAAGTAGACCAATAAAAGAGAAATTTTCAAACAATTTTAAACTTTATAACGTGATGATTTGAGTTAGATTATTTTTTTTTTAGAGAAAATTTCAAACTATAAAATTTCCGAAAAAACTATCAAGATAATTAGTATAAATTTCAAATTTTCGCCAAAAATTAGGAAAAAACGATAAATCTATTATATGTCCAACTTTAACCTTGAATAACTTTTGAAGGAATAAATTTATGAAAAAATCACATCACACCTTTTTCGTAGAGCGTTGAGTTCCCTACAAGAATATGTTATGGTCTTAGCAACTCATTAGGCCGTTCAAGAGTTACAAGACTCCAAATAAAAAAAAAAAATTCACATGCTATTTAAATGGGAAATAGAAATTCGCAATGAGCGACCTCTAAATATTAATATTAAGAGCTCTACTTTTCACAGGCGTCTTTTTACACCTTTCCGGAAGTTTCTATGTGGGGGTTTCGAAAAAAAATAGTCGATTTTTTTGAACCTCCCTAATATACAGGGTGTCCCAGTACTCAAAAAAGATTTTTGTATTTTTGAATTCCAACAAAAAAATGGCGTCGAAAATAATCATAAAAATTTTGTTGCTGAAGTTAATAATTACCGAGTAATTAACAATTAAAGATTAACCAATCAGAAGCACGCGTTAGAAGATCGACAGTCCATGTTCCATCGACAAGAGTGTGTGGATAAACAAGTTCAGTTCGTATAACTTTTCGTCCGTTCGCTTTTCCAGTAGGTTGTGACTCTCTGCTGTAACTTCGCAGGTCAACGAGATACAAAAATTGAGACAAATATTTTTCACAATCAACCAAATTCGACAACATTCTCATGAGTTCTAAAGAATTCTCTTGAATTCAGCAGAATTTTCTTAAAATCAGTGAAATTCTCTCTAGCTCTGTAGAATTCTTTTGATTTCAGCAGAATTCTTTAGAAATCAGTGAAATTCTCTGGAATGTAGTAGAAATTTCTCAAATTAGAGAAATTCTCTTGAAATCAGTAGCATCTTTGAGGTTCCGCAGAATTCTCTTTTCAAGAATATTCTGCTGAATTCGAAATAAAACAGGACAATTTGACTAAATTCAAGAGAACTCTGCCAAATGGTAGGAGAATTCTACTGAATTTAAGAGAGTTAAGCAAAGTTTAAGAGAATTTTACATATTTTAAGAGAATTCTACTAAATTCAGGAGAATTCTCCATTATTCAAGAGAATGCTGTTTATCTAAAGAGAATTCTGCCGAACGTTAGAGAATTCTGCTGAATTGAAGAGAGTTCTGCCGAACTTAAAAGAATGCTACTAAATTCAAGAGAATTCTACTGAATTCATGAGAACGATATAAAATTCAAGAGAATTTCACTGAATTCAAAAGAAATTTAATTTAAATTGACTTGATTATTGAACGTTAAATGGGATTTTAAATTTGATTTTAGTCTGATTTAAAACTCTTGAGTTTGAATTCAAAAGAATTCTGCTGAAATCAAAAGAATTCTACAGAGTTAAAGAGAATTTCGCTGATCTTAAGAAAATTTTGCTGAATTCAAGAGAATTCTTCACAACTCAGGAGAATTCCACTGAGTTCTCGAAAATTCTACAAAATTCAAGGAAATTTACAGAATTCATGAGAATGTTGTCGAATTGGGTTAATTGTGGAAAATATTTTTTTTCAATTTTTGTATCTCGTTGACGTGTGAAGTTAGGCTGCACTCGAGTTGCGGTCCACGGTCAGAAAACCCTTCGCGGTCACTTTAGGTCTGAGAAGTTGCGTTCCGAGTTCGCTTCCCCACCCGTGCGACGAACTCAGGGCAGTAGGGACTGGGGGGGACTTTCTCAATAGTTACGAAATGGGTACGTACGTATAGAAAATCAGGATAATTGGCAGTGTCTTATTGTGTCTTATACACTGGATTTTTATTTTCTCATAACAGAAACAATATTTATGGTTGTTTAAAATTTTCAAATTATTCTATGGAACTACAAATAATGAATATTAAAAAAAAATACATGCATGTAAGGGAAATATGTTGCTAATCGTATTATTTATTTCACTTGAGTCGAGTTAATATTCATATTATAATAATGTTATAAGAATGAGTTATTGACCATACATATTTCCCAAAAATTTTTAAACGCGCCAGTCTCAAGTATAAGTAGATACGTAGAAAATGCTGCCAGTCCTAAGCCTGGAAAAAGTGTGATGGGAAATTTCGGGGGAAAAAGGGGACGAAGGGAATGAAGGAAGTCTCAAGTGGAGAGGGAAAGAAGGATCGGAGGGGAAAGGCCCCTGGCACTGATCCGAGCCCGCAACGCGAAGAATGCCCCCCGTTGATTTTGACCGTGGACCGCAACTCGAGTGCAGCCGTGAAGTTACACCAGAGAGTCACAACCTACTGGAAAAGCGAACGGAGAAGAAATTATGCGAACTGAACTTGTTTATGCACACACTCTTGTCGATGGCACATGGACAGTCGACCTTCTAACGCGTGCTTCTGATTGGTTAATCTTTAATTGTTAATAACTCGTTAATTTTTAACTTTAGAACAATTTTTTACAATTATTTTCGACGCCATTTTTTTGTTAGAATTCAAAAATACAAAAATGTTTTTTAAGTACTGGGACACCCTGTATATACACACGCGCGTCCGCGCACATTGAAAAAATTGGATTGACGAGCTCCTGGTGTCGAATCGTATTGAAATACACCATATTTGCGGTTTAGGAATTCCTAGAACTGCTGGCCCACGCAGTTTTTCAGCTCGCGGGTTCGAGGGAAGGTTGTCAATCATGCGACACCACAAGTAGTGGAGCGATAAAAGCGGGCAGTACACTCAGCGGATAAGTACGTCAGATGTCAGCACATGTGTCAGTTTTTTTTAGTGTTTAGTGAGGTATCTCGATTTCGGTTACAATAAGGTGAAAAATTATGAATACCAGAACAAGAAATCGTAAAAAATAAGTAATAATATGGTTTCTGAGGCTGCTGTGATAGAATGGTTTTAAAGAGCGAGAAACAGAGGCCGCGAACATCCGCAAACGTTTAAAGTGAGTGAGCAGGAAAAACATTTTTACATGTAACGGATTGCTGTCATTGTAGTTTTTATTCATGTTTAAATTATTATATATATTAGATAACAAAATGGACGAAATTAAATAAATAGTTTTTACTGTGGAGAAAAATCCAACAGAAATGGTTCATACGGCCCTGACTGTTTACGTTTGGATTCCTCCGATTTAGAATCAAGGCTATTTGTTGGCACCCCCCCCCCCCCCCAACTGTTCTTAAACTGAGGGTTTGGTGTATGTCAAAAAGGTATATATAAAAATTTAGGTAATTGCAAACCTCCCTCTGTGAGAGAGCAATTTTTCTGTTACTCCGCAAGTGACATCAGCAAAACTTTGCAAACAATTGACAGTCAGGCTGATTATTACTATATTGACAACTAAAACAAATTGAAAAAGTTTAATGTAGGTGTCAACATAGTCATTATTATTTTTAAATAAATCTAAACTATCTTCTGAAATACGACAGACCAGACTGCTGTGCATTAAGTCTTCATGTACATCCTTCAATTGTCTCTCAATCACTGAATAAACGCGGAATTTCTCCTTCATTACAATGTGCTACATGTATTTTTGTGTACCGCTTCTATAAACTTAAGGGTCGGATAACAAAAGGGCCTATCCCACAAACTTTTCGAAATTGACTTTTACACATTTTTGGACTCAACCAAACGCCGTTTCGAGGGTGTAAACCAAAAAAATTATAAATTATTTTTTCATTTTTTAAAAGTCCATCGAAGTCAGTCATGGTCCTAACCCAAGGGGTACAGAGCGAACAAAAAGGCCTAACCCCACATTGCGCCTTATGTAAGAACGATTTTTTCATTCGGTTCGCCTAGGTTTATTACCACTTTATAGGCATGTGATGCTATGTAGCGTGAGTAGGTTGTATCAAAGGCTTTGGGGAAACTAATCGCGGTCGATATTATCGATTTTACATCATATGTTGCACGTGTTGATCGACAAGGAGAGCAGGGTAGGTAAACATTGTTTGGCTTTTTGTGTCTCATTTTTTTAGTGATAGAATTTCGAAAAATTTCAAATGGGCGTTTGTTGAGTAAAGTCTCACGGTCATTTTGATATTTTTTCTAGGTGAAAAATTGGTGGAGTATGCCGCGGAAGCAAGCCGAGCATCGCGAGATGCGGCGTCAGGGCTTGGAGTACGTGACGGCAAAGGGAAAAACTCGTACGTGGAAAAAACCCTCCTGTCCAATTCGATTACACAGCCACACAAAGAAAATCGTTTTTCGGGCCTGGAGGTCAGACCATGTTGATTATAGGTTTTTTGGGTCGCTGAATCCGAATCCGAGGTCCAAAAAACCCCAGCACGTCTGGGTTCTGACATAACCTCATAAAACCTCATAAATTTTCATTTTCTCAAGTCCGGGGGTCAGGCCATGTTTATTCTATGTTTTTGGGGTCGCTGAATCTGTATACCAGGTCCAAAAAACCCCAGCACGTCAGGGTTCTGACATAACCTCAAAAAACCTCATACAAATTTTTTTTCGAGTCCGGGGATCAGACCATGTTTATTATACGTCTTCGGGGTCGCTGAATCCGAATCGCATAGAAATTTTTTGCTGCAAAAGGATTCCTGTTGAGACAAATGAAAATCCTCTCAACCTTAAATTTAAAAGGAAATTCCATTTAGGTCAAGAAACATCCTTTTGTTACAAGAGGACATTTCTCTGAGTGGAAGACACACGTAAGTCGGATGAGTAAATTTCACGAGTTTCTTTGAAAATCAAAACCCGGACGTGCTGGAGTTTTTTAGACCACGTATTCGGATCCAGCGACCCCAAAAACATGTAGTACACATGTTCTGACCCCCGGATTCGGAAAAGAAGTTTTATGAGGTTTTTTGAGGTTGTGTCAAACCCCTGACTTGTTGGGGTTTTTTGAACCTCAGATTCGGATTCAGCGAGCCCAAAAACATATAATAAATATGGTCTGACCCCCGGACTTGAAAAAATAAAATTTTATGAGGTTTTATGAGGTTATGTCAACGGCCATACCACGCTGAAAAAAAAAAACCAGTTCTCGTTAGATCACTGAAGTTAAGCAGTGTTGGGCGTGGTTAGTACTTGGATGGGTGACCATTCGGGAACAATACTACAGCGTGCTGTTGGCGTCGTGGGTGTGGTGAGCCCACACTTGTAGTTCTTTACTACAAGAAACTATCCACCTAGAAACACTACCCGAATCGGGTAGTGTCACGCCTACCCCGAAAGGGAAATGGCTTAATGGTATACATACATACATATATGTCAGAACCCTGACGTGCTGGACTTTTTTGGACCTCGGACTCGGATTCAACGACCCAAAAAACATAGATTCAACATGGTCTGACCTCGAGGCCCGAAAAACTATTTTTTTTTTTTGTTTGGCTGTGTTATTTTGATCAATTTAAAAATAGCGCAAATTCACTGTTTATCTAATATCTGAACCTTAATAAAAAAAATCATCATTTTCAACAGCAATAACAATAAACGATAGCAAAATCAATAATAATATAACGAAAATAAAGTATCACTCAATATAATAGATTCGGTTCAGAAAAATGTACTAGACAATAAATAATGAATTGTACACAACATAGCTAATATATTCATTGAAAAATGATTATTGTATTTGCTAGTATTTATTCATAGAATTGCACCGCAGACTGCTCGGGGTTATGCCCTTTTGTTCGCATGTACCCCCTTGGGTTACGCCCGTGCTTAACTTCGGTTTCTCATAAATCGAAAACTGTTTGACGGATTCACATGAAATTTGAAAGAACCGTGCTTGCAGGCTTACTGCTTGCAATCGCTGATCTGCGAGAACGATTATGTTGCACTTTCTCCAACAAACATTTTCTTCCAAATAAATGCTAAAGCTTAGAAACTTAAAACATTTTTTGTCATTCAAAATTTCCGTTTCATGAAGCTTTCACCTCTAAATTACTTTAATATTACATTCTTTATGATTTAAACTGTAACTGTAAAGAGTTTCAAACTTAGACCCTTACGAACTAGTTTTAAATAATTATCCTCAAAGAATGTGGTGTAGAGGAGATACTGCTTGACAAGTATGAAAGGTTAAGATGGTTTGGGCATGTTGGGAGAGTGAAAGACTGACGGCCTTGAACAATTCTCTTCATCATTTTTCTCGTATGAAATCCCTGATCCCAGGCTAAAACTGAGTGATTTGGAGAGGAGATGATTTGTAGGAGATCTATCCATCAAAAAGTCTTCCTCAGGATGGACAAATTAGCTGAAGCTAATACTGCTCTCCGCGATTTGCTCCCCGAAGATGTTAATCTCTGGAATCTGAACTGTGTAGTTTACGAGAAGGCGGTCTCCCTGCTTAGCAACGATAGAAGTAACGAAACTTCGGTACGTCTGAGTAAGACACGCGAGCGTATTGCACAGCTTCAGTTCAAAATTGAAACGGCGAGACGGCATGCATCAAATGTTCAGTGCGTGATTAGCTACATAACAGCAAATAAAAAGTTCACTCCAAAAGTTAGGGCACTTGCTCGAAACTTGAGGAAAGCAAATCACACGCTGAACAAGTGTAAACTGTCGACCATCGAGCAGCACTGTACGCAAAAAGTAAGATCTCTTTCAACAGCGAAACAGCGCCTTGAACGGCGAGTTAAGTGGATTCAGGAAAATTCCACCTTTTCTACTAATCCTTACCGTCTGTTCAATAAAGCGTCATGTGTAGTTAAAAATCCGCCTAGTCGAGAAGAGATTCAAATCTTCTGGGAGCAAGTATATGGAGATACTTATCAGCTAAATGAAGACGCTTCCGCTATATCACTCTTTCGTAACTTTTGCCAAAGGCAAAGGTTACAAGATCCAGAGGAAGAGTGTCCACTAATTACTGCTGAAGAAGTGAAGAAAGTTATCGCTAGAACTAAGAACTTTTCGGCGCCAGGGCCAGATAAAATCAACAACTTTTGGTGGAAGAAGTTTACTTCTACGCACCAACATCTAGCTCGTATATTTACTACTTTCTTAAACGGAGAACAACCCGTCCCGCAGTGGCTAGTGGAAGGACGCACGGTATTGATCCCTAAGGCCGGAGATTTGTCATGTCCAAAGAACTACAGGCCCATAGCTTGTTTGAACACCAGCTACAAGCTATTCACTGGCATCCTCAAATAGAGGATATTGACATCTATCGAGCCGGTATGGAGTGCAATAGTCGAACAACGTGGATGCAAGAGAGGGCTGGCAGGTTGCAGGGAGAACCTGTTAATAGACAGGTGTATTACCCAGGACTCGATCAGGTATCGACGCAATCTGTCCATGGCTTGGATTGATTACCGTAAGGCATTCGATAACACGAACCATGAGCTTCTTATCAAGCTCCTTGAGTGCATGGAGGTGCATCCAAAAATAGTGAGATGCATAAAAGAGCTTATGCTCTTGTGGCGGACAAGATTTGTCATAACATCTGACAAAAGACAAGTGACTACAAGCTTTGTCACATACAAGAGGGTGGTCTTTCAAGGAGACTCTCTAAGTCCGATACTTTTCTGCATTTCCCTCTTGCCTCTATCTATTGTGCTCCGAGGCAAAAGCTCTGGATACCTATGTGGCCCGCTGAACAGAAGAGAATATAAGGTCAACCACCTTTTATACATGGACGACCTTAAACTCTTTGCTTCCTCAAAAAAGGACCTTAACATCCTTGTAGATGCGGTAAATAGGTATTCTAAAGCGATTGGCATAAGCTTCGGACTGGACACGTGTGCCTGCGTCCACCTACACCAAGGAAAACTAGAAACTACATCATCCAGTGACGATCAGGATGTTCAACTCATAGGCGGAAATACCATTCAACATCTTGGTATTGGAGAAACATATACATATCTTGGAATACCGCAAGCGGAAACCCAAAATGTGCATAACTTGAAAACGGCCCTTGGAAAAAGGTACCGCCAAATTCTCAGAAAAATTTGGGCTTCCGAATTATCTGGAAAGAATAAGATCCAGGCGACCAATATGCTGGCCGTTCCTATACTACTCTACACGTTTGGTGCAGTAAAATGGAACGTCGATGAGTTAAAACAACTTGATCGAAGCACACGCAAGATGATGACAATTCAACGAAGTCTTCATCCTAGATCTTCCGTACCTCGAATATATCTCCCTCGCGATAAAGGAGGTAGAGGATTGCTAAGCTTAGAGTGTCTTCATCGGAGAACGGTTCTGGCTACAGCCTGTTCAGTTCTAAAAAGCACGGATTCCCTTATGCGACTCGTACATCAACATGAAGTCGCCAATGCTGCGGTGTTTCTATACCATGCAGCAGATAGGGCCGCAGAGGAGCTTGACCTCCCATTTGATTCCAGCGACATTACACATGGCCTAGCATCACTAACACCTCTGGTGCTCAAAAGTCGTATACAGGAAGCAGAGCATACGCTTCTACTAAGAGAACATGCTGAGAAACCCCTCCATGGTAAGTTCTACGGCATCCTACGTAGAGAAGAGCTCTCGATGGGTCTGACCAACATGTTTCTCAAGTCTGCTGGATTTAGATCGGAGACCGAGGGATTTCTTTTTGCCTGTCAAGACGGTGTCATAGACACCTTAGTTTACCGCGAGCGCATAATGAATATACCTGTACGCGATACCAACTGCCGAGCATGCAAGCAAGAGCCCGAAACACTTGGACATGTTCTCAGTGGATGCTCTAAATATGCACGCTGCGCGTACATAGAGAGACACAATGCAGCTCTAAAAGTGATATATTACCATCTTAGGCATTTCTATGGTGTTGATCTATTGCCCGTCTTGCCATACGGCCAGGGGGAACTCGAGTCAGTTGTGGAGAATGATCAGTGTAAGATCTACTGGAATTTCTCATTCTCCACCACTCAACGTATCAGTGCTACGAAGCCTGACATTGTCCTCCAAGATCTGAAGAACAAGATCATTTACGTGATTGAATTCTCGGCACCAGCCGATGGTAATATCACGGCAAAGGAGGGAGAAAAACAGGCGAAATATCAAGCACTTCTTTTCGAGCTGAGTAGGCTGTACCAAGGCTACAAAGTCCATCTTATAATTCTCATAATCGGCTGCCTTGGAGGTATGAAAGCTTCATTTATTAGCCAACTCAACAAGATTCCGGCTTGCCAGCGTGAGGCTCATTTCATCGCGAACCGGATGCAAAAGGCTGTTCTCCTGGGATCACTCCATCTGGTCCGTCAACACTGTTCCTCTTAAATTCTACAAAGATTGGTAGCTCTAAAAAAGTATCCAGAGGTGAAACCTTCATCTCCAACTGTCTTGTCTGCCGCGTAAGGTCATCCGCGGCTAGAGACCTGACTCCAGGGAACAGTGTTGGCCGATGTTATCACGCGTAAATTTCCCGCTCTTGCTTACCTTCTAGGACAGAAGGAGCAGAAGCGGATGACGTACACGTTCCAGTAGCTTTGGGATTGGTTTCTTTAAGGAATCATGATCGAAGCTTCCGGAGCCTACAACTTCTCTATAATAATCTTTCAAGATTTTAAAAGATTTTAAATATAAATAATGTACAAAAAAAAAGGTGTTCAATTTGTAATGTTCAACGTTAAAATAAATAAAAGTAACCACATTATTTTTAGAACATTTTGCTTGAGTCACTTAATTGTTCTTTCTTAATTTTATTTTACATGTTTAATTTGGACTCTGAACCTTTAGGCTCATACGCAACTTTTGTTTTACTGCAAACTCGCAATATTGGTTCAAATGCCAGAAAATCGAAATTTCTTCAAATTTTAGCCAAATCGGTTGATGTTTATCCACCGCCCCAGACATTCGAAGTTTCCCATAAGATTAGCATGGAAGAAATGATTCAAAAACGTTTAATTTACAATTTGCTTAAAAATGACATTGCTCATAGCTATTAATTAGTTAGTTGTAATGTAGGCGGAGGGGGGGGGGCGTTGGGTCCCACCCCTGGCGCTCAAGCTATAAAGCCTATTGTGCCATACCCGTGTTTATTCTTAAGGCAGTACTCCGAATCCGCCCATCCTTCGCCGAGTGTTTTTGGATCTCTGTGCGTTTTCGTTGTTACCAACGTTCCGAGATTATACCTCTCAGGTGCCAGGCATACCTGTCGCACAGTAAATGACGTCCTCCTTTTTTGATCAGTCAAAGTGATCCTCACATACTCTGCCATTTGGCAACCTCCCTAGCAGGCTAGGGTGGACGGAGCGATCCCTCTGAGTTCATCAGATAGGTGCACAGATTCGAAGCACTGTTCTGGTGTGTTATGTAAGTGTGTGTGTGTGTGTGTTCATTACTCGAAATCGGCCAACGACCATCGAGCGTGGTGCCCCCTGTAGGAGCCCCAAGCGCAAGAAGAACGCTGATTCATTTTCGAGTCTTCTCAAAATCGGCTTCGACCCCCCAAGGCTAGTCCCCTCGACATGGAGCCCCACCTTGGTACGATACCTGTATTTTCTGAGGGGACATGCAGTTTAAGGTGGGTTTCGAACCACCGAAGCCCCGGTAGAAGTACATAGAAAAATTTCCATTGGTACCCGGCTCAGGGATCGATCTCCAGAGCTCCTGCATGGAATAGTTATTAATTAAGAACGACCAAATATTCTGAAAAAATGAATAAACTATTATAAAGTTTATGGTAGACAGGAACATACAAAATTTAAAAAAAATCTGAGATGACAGCCAATTAAATATTCAAAAAAAGCTCATTTCTGCAAATTTCAATTAAATATTTTTAAACTTCGCCAGAAGACTACATTCATCTTGAACCATTTTGTGTTAATACTATACATTGAAAGTTTTTGATAAAATCCAAGATCGCAGACAAAAAACTGCAAAAATCAGTAAATTTTGAAATTTTTCTATCAAATCTTTTTAAATTTCTCAGGGTAACTAAGTGTCCTAGTTTTTTGTTGGCTACATTACTCTCATCTTTTGTTATTACAAAACTGCTGTCTAACGGAAAATCTAGTAATTATATTTGACGTAGTGATTATTTTTCTGTGCTCATAAAATGGAAAAATATTCTCAATGGAGAATGTCATTTACTGGGTTTTTCTATTGGGCAGCAAAAATATGGACTAAATATTTTATGTTTAAATCAATAAACCGAAATAAACCTTTCTCCCTTGAAATTTTCATGTACTGTGTCTGAAAATTACTAAATTGTAACCGAATTTTCTGAAACCTGGGACTGAAGCTTTTATGTAGTCATCGTTTCTGAAATTACGGTTACTGTTCACCCGTCGACCAAAGTTGCTGAATTTTGGAAATCGTTGAAAAGAATTTCATGTTTTAAGAAGAATTCAGAAAAAAATCGAGTTATATTTTGAATATTTTAAGAGAATTCTTCAAAGTCTATAAAAGAATTCAAAAGATTACATGTGAAGTCTAAGAAGTCGAGAGAATTCTGCAGAATTCAAAAGACTTGAAAGAATTTACAATAATTTAACATGAATTCTAAAGATTTTAGAAGAATTCAAAAGATTTCTACAGAATTCTGTAAATTAAAAAAAAAACGAGTGCATCTTCATTCAGTTGTAGTTCACCGTCTACTAAAGTTGAATTGAAATGAATGAATGAATGAATTTGGAAATGTTGAAAAGAATTCCATGATTTCAGAAGAATTCAGAGAATTCCAAATATTTGATTGAATTCTGCATTAATCAGGGACGGTCACTGATTATTTGTGCTACGATCACCTAATTTTCGAAAACCTAGCCCATTTATTTTTTGCAAAATTATTTTACGGATCTATAAAACTTGAGCCCATCCGATTTAAACAGACAAATCCATTCGTAATCGCATTTTTTTTAATACTTAAAGCAAGGTAAAGTTACCGCGGTAGGAAATATTTCTTTTCAGGGTCGCTCCGCACACTTGCAACTAACTGTTCACTTACATGCAATTTCAAGGCGCTGTAGTTCTCAAAATACTCACCGGTCCCAAAAATGTTTTGGGACTTTTCGATTTGAATTTTTTTTCTATCCGCCATTACAAGGAACGACAATACTCCTAGGACACCATGTATAAGTAAAGCAGTTATGAAATTTTGACTTGCCGACATCTTGAATTTTATCACGACTGTCTAGTATCATCAATACACAATGGTTTAAAATGAAATTATTTTTCTAGCGAAGTCTTTAAATATTTAATTAAAAACTGCAGAAATGAGCTATTTTTGGAATATTTAATTTGCTACCAGCTTATATGTTTTCAACAAGTTTACATCTATGCATTAATTTTGTTTACAATATTCAGTCATCCATAGTTAATAATTATGGAAAATGGCATCTTTTACGCAAATTTTTGGGTCCACCATTTTGGAGATTTCAAGTTAAAAAAAATTAACTTATCTTAAGCATCATACATAGAAATTTCCGTCCTATGAGGACGATTTTTTATATTTTTTATTAATTGAATGTGTATAGTCGCATCAACTTTTAGGGTCATTAGCGTGTGTACTATAGGGTTAATTATACACTGTAGGGTATATGTGGTGTGGTACACCAAGGGACAGAAGCGAAGCTTTCGGCAAACACGTCCAGCCTCGCTTTCTGCTTAGGCAATAAAACCACCGTGACTATGTGAACGATAAAGTTCCGTAAATTAAACTTTTTAGTCCTAGCATTGACCGCTAAAATTCCAGCTCATCAAGTCTAAGGATAAACCCCACTTAGAATGATAGAATAGAGTGAGCACGGAAAAAAGTGGATAGTTAAATTCACTTTTATGTATTGTTAACTTGAAGTTTACTTGTTCGCACACTGTAAAGAAGTTGTCGTAATTTTACATCGTACCACGATGGACATTATTCGATCTGCGTGCGACGATGTAAGTTTACACCCTTTTGTAAAAAAAACATGCAGGACGTAGATGTCCAGGACCAAATTTCTATTTTGAGGTCATGTTTGTGAGGTTATGCATTTTTAAACTTTTTAGCAGGATAAATAAAGCGAATATCACTTTTCTTATGTATCGTTTTGAATAAAAAAGACATCTTTTTTTTATTCACATAGAACTCATCACTATTAGAGCAATATTAGAAGCTGAGACGCAATTTTATGATAAAGTCCAACGCGCCATCTTCTTTCTGTCAGTTTGTCGATGGATTGTCGATTTATGTCCTGTTTGTAATTCCTTAGGATGCCAAGACCCGTGTGTGAAATTAGGCTAGATACGGCAACTTTACCAAAAAAAGTGTTAAATTTAAATTTATTCACTGACGTAAATTTATTACGTGTCACACTGATCGAATAATTTACATCGTCAGACATAGTAATTTTACATCGGACACACGGAGACAAATAGTTCGAGAAACTTTACCAAACTCAGTTGGGTAAAGTTGGGGCATATGGACACTTTGATAAAGTTTCATTTCTAGTTTGGTGAAACGAAATTCGTTAATACTTCATTCACAAACATGAAAATGCGACAAACTGACACGAATATCTTCTGAACTGTACTTTAATTATTAATGTACTTGGTAGTTGACATTTTAATGTACATAATTGTAAAATATATGAAACTTTAGATAAAGATTACTGATCAGTTGGCTGAAACGCAGTCGAGAGCTTGGTAGAAAATATAAGTGAGTTTACAGTTTACAGAAAAGGCATGAAGGAATCACTGACGCTCGAGAAACTTTAACTGGCAGTTTGGTAAACCGTAAGCTTCTGTGAATCAAAAAAAAAACCCCATACTCAGTCAACAGAATATATACACTTACATACACATTAGTCAGTCACAGCCAATCAGAATACAATTTCGTTACGAATACACTGACGACCCCTAAACCTACTCAAACACACATAATATGGATATAAATAAGCCTAATATAAATACTACACATATAAGACGCCTTCGACGTAACTACGCAGACGCACGCTTCACATTGAGAGGTGAAATTTTTGGAACTTTCTTATATACTAACTAGAGGGATTGATTCAGCGCTTGTGAGAAATGACCAGTGCCGTGACCAAAGTTTTCATAAAAAGATTTATATTATAAGATCTATATTTTTTGGAATATGTATTTTATAATTGCCACTTTAAGCAAAGATATTATACACCTAGATGCGACAAGTGGCGGCGGAGTGGGGGAAAAATATATATAGCTGCTACTTTCTTGCGGTCCGTAGCTACTGCCCTCTTCGTACTACCTTCCTCTACTCTTTCCCTGTAGGTTAAATCGCTGCTCTATAGCTCTAAGGGTAACGATTTTAAATATTTTATCCTTGCAGCTTCTCCCTTTTATCTCAAAACATCGGTAAAGTAGAAGGAGGGATTCTGACATAATTTACAAAATAACAGGGATAGGGAGCAAGGTGACGCTCGCCACTTTTCTCTTCTCTAGGCAGAGAGGAGAATATAGCAGGTCTGCATCTTGTCTCCTCCGCCTATGAGTTGAACGAGTTAACGCGACGCCATGAATCGCGTTGAGGGGACTGAAAACATTTTCTTGGTGGGTCCCGTCCCGGACCCGTAAGGGGTCTGTGGCCAGCTGTGGCGTTCGCCTCTTCTTGAGGAATGACATAGACATGCGTTGAACGTTAACGCTTTACAGTGCGTTATGCCCAACTCTCTCGAGTCAAACGCCGCAAGGCGTGTTGTGTAATATCGAAAGAAAGGAGTTGACACGGGATGCCGGAGAACTCTCCGCAAAAGTGGACGCTATACGAATCCTGCCGTGAGTTGAGCAGCTTTTTCAGCTCCTCACCAGCTCCTCACGGAGAAAATGGACATGGATTTTTGGCATATAAAATGTATATCTATTGCTGAAAATTTATCTTTCTTGGTTGAATTGAACTTGGCTCGATGTAATATTACATCTTTACCAGTTGAAATATCAACTATGACCATTTTTGTTGAGAAATCATCTTTTATGGTTGAAAATTCAATCATTTGGTTAAAATGTTAACAACTACCTTAAAAATTCATCTGTATGTATCTTTTTAATCGAAAATGGAACTGTTTGTTTCTGTTGAAGATCCAACTATTTTCTTGATAATTGGTCGTTGTTGGATGAATTTGACTGCTTTTGATTTACAATTAGAGCATTTTTGGTTTAAATATTTCCATTAATACACTTCTTCTTGAGAAGTCATATATGTTTGTTGCAAATTTAACTATTTTGTTTAAAATGTTACTATTTTGTTAAAGATTAACTTCTTTTGGCTGCAGATTAGGGTGGACCAAACAATTTTATTTAGAATTTGTATGGGGACACACCACAAATTTGTTCCAAACCAAAGAAAAATAAATCCACATTTTTGGCTTTAAAAAAAGTACTTTAACATGTATTTCCAGTAAGAAAAAAATACGGTTTTTGTAAATCTTATTCAAAATCCTCAATATTATCTTTATCGAGTTGAAACTCAACATTTCTCTTCACAATTAGCCATAGAATACGAATAAAATATGACTTTTCAAATACCAAGACTATAAGTCTGTGTTACAGGGTCACAAACAAACCCCATAAGTGAAAAAATGGATTTTGCGAAGTTTGTCGCGGTAGTTATGACTGTCTTTACGGGTTTTTTAGGGAAATTTATTTCTGACACATGAAAGACCATCTCATACTGATGATTAGATGTTCACATAACTTTTTTAAACAATTTATTATTGTTTTTAGCAATTTTCTTATAGAATGGATTTAGAAAGACGCGGTATTTCCAGAAATTTTCCATTTCTTGTCCAATGTTTAATTAGAGGGCAGTGATAGTTCATCAATGTTGACAATAGAGATTGTTTAAACAATCTTTCATTAATGTTAATAATATAATATTAATTTCAATATAATATAATAATTAATAAATCACTTTTAGTCAAATTTTCAATTAAGATAAGATAACTGATTAATTAGAGTCTCGAAAGTTAATTGTTTAGACAATTTATCCTGATTGATAATAACATTATATTGGAATAATGCTAAAAATATGCTTTTCTTTCCAAATTTCTGACTTTTGGTCGAATTTTCATTTGGAGTGAAGTAATAATGACTTCAAGTTAACAACATAATTGTTTAAACAATTTATTATCATTGTTAATAATATTGTTTGAACAGGTATTGAATACCATTCCAAAAATCATTTTTGTTGTGGTTGACTTACTATTTATTCATAAACAAAAAGCCAGAAATTTCAGAAAAAACCGCATCTTTCTAGCATTATTGAAACATAATATTCATTTACTTGACTCCAGTTAATTGTTTAGCTTATCCTCATTGAAAATTTGACTATAAGTGAATTTTTGTGTTTCAACTACAACTTTGTAGGATTTTTTCGAAGTGAATATTATTAACATTAATAGTAATAATTAATAACAATAATAACAATAACAATAATTATTAAAAATCACTCCTGCTAACATTGATAAACTATCACTTTCCTGTAATTTAAAATTGGACAACAAGTGGGACATTTTCTTTAAAACCGCGTGTTTTTAACTGAATTCTAGGAGAAAATTGCTAAAGACAATAATAAATTCTAATGGGTGTCCCCATAAAAGTTGAAAAAAAAAATTTCCCATGCATTTTGGGACAAACCTGTTGGAGACACATTTATGTCGTTGAAACTTGACATTTTTGGTTGAATTTTTTATTTAAATACATTTTTCAACTTACAATTAAAGTATTTGCTTCAACATTCATATTTGTAGGTTTTTTTGCTACTATTCCATTACGAAAAAGTATTGTAGGACAATATATATAAATATATATAATACACCTATAATGATTTCTCTATCATGAATTTCCTTCACTTTTTTCGTCATTATACGAATCATGGGAATCATAGTAATAAAACTAATCGCCAAAAACTTATAAGAAATTGATTATCGAAACATCACTATATAATAGTAATAATAATAATTATTATTTTCCGATGATACTTTTTTGCAATGTTCTGGTTGAGAATTCATCTCTTTGTTTGAAAATTTAAACATTTGGTGTAAAAATCATCTTCTTTCGTGTAA
>CAKNXH010041948.1:304-10315 GCA_932178445.1 Andricus quercusramuli
TGTGCTTTGTAGCAGAGTATCCTGCCTGTGCTTTGTAGCAGGGCATTCTTTCCAAAATTCACCTAACGTCCTTACAAATATGTAATTTTATAATGAATTCAAATATTAACAAAAGCATAAAGCGTAAATTCAAATCAAGAGGAGGTAAAAAGATTAAAGAATTTTTTGACAAAATAAACACTTCAAGTTCACAAGTAGAATCTCAAAAAGAAATCCAAAACGATAACGAATTTAAAATTATATTTAACTCTTTGTTTGTCAGGACTGAAGCTTTCATGACAATCAAAAGTTGAAAGACTGAACCTAATTTGCTCGATAATCACCTATCTTTCTATTTCAAAAAGTTATGCCAAAATTTTTTCTGTCTCTTTTACGTATGGTTAAGAACTCTATTAAAAAACTGAGATATAAAAAACTTGTCAATAAAAAAAAAAGCACTGGAACTCAAACTTCGAATTTCTTCTATTACTTGTCTATGATATTTATTTCTCTATGATATAAACCTGTCTATATTATTTCTTTCTCTGTGATCTGAACCTGTCTATATTATTTCTCTCATTCTCACCTGTCAATGATTTTTACCTGCCTATTATATTTACATGTATTTGTCCATATTTATCATTTATAAAACGTGCGTGAACATCTAACCCAAAAAGTGTCAAAGTATTCAAAAATTAAGAAATGAAAAATTATAAATGTCCGCCCCAGGTTTAAACACAAACTTTGAAAAACGGGTTACAAGAAATCAAGCACAAAAAGACCCCGCGTTAGCAGAAATAGTGGAAAATACCCAAAATCTTCCCATACGAACAAAAAAATCTCTAAACTTTAATAAAGAAATTTTAGAAAAACAAGACTCACCGATAGTCCAAAGACTAAAAGATAATAGTGCAATTTATGCTTCAAACTCGAATTTCGACGAAACATTAGCAAACGATACCCTTCTAGATGAAACTTTAACAAACAGCAGAATAAACTTCAGAGCGAATTCCACTGTTGCAGATTCAGAAAAATCAGTAGAAAACCAAGAAACTTCCATAGAAAAATCAGTTAATTCATTTTCAAACTCTTTTTCCGATTCGCAAGAATCACAAGAAAAGCAAACAACACTTTTTTCAGAACATATAAATTCGAATATCGAAATAAAAAACGTTGATAAGCAAATTAAAATCGAAACTATTTTACCAGAAATAATAATAACAAACCCTTGCGGAGACAATTTCAATCTATCAGACTCAGACTCTGAAATTAAAAAAGACAGTATGAGTAAACTCCCTAACAACCAGCAAATCTCACTTCGAGATGCGCTCGAAGTCGTTCCCTTGTTCGACGGAACAAATAACGTCCCCTTTTCACATTTCATAGAATCATGTTTCGAAGCAAGATCAATGGTCCCTAACGCCGAAGCCGAAGCAAATCTAGTAAAACTACTTCGTTCTAAAATCTCGGGAGAAGCAAGAAAATGCATTTATGGTCATACATTTTATTCAATAGAAGAATTAGTAAATAAACTCAAAACGGTATACGCTCCTACTAAAACAGTATATCAACTCTAAGGGGAACTCGGTAATATATATATGTGGGAAAATGAAAACGTAATATCTTATGCTTCGCGTATTAAAGAAATTACTGATAGAATAATTGACGCTCATAAAATGAACAATAAAGGAACAACCGAAAAATCCTTTCAAACTGAATTAGAAAATTACGCGATGGATCATTTTATTAGAGGACTTAGACCAGAATTAGAAATGAGAATAGGAACAGCAGATTCATTTTCGCAACTTGCTACTAAAGCAATTGAAATTGAAAAAAGATTAGCAACTAACAAAGACATAAGAAAAGAATCGCGACCTGTTCCTTATTCAGGAGAAACTTCTAAACCCAATAAAGTACACTTTACAAGAGGAAAAAATGCACAATGTCAATTTTGCGAAAAAACAGGTCATGTAGCATCAGTATGTCGTATTCTTGCAAGACAACTATCAAGCCATCAAAATACTCAATTTAATCGAACAAATAATTTTCAGACACAATTTCTTAATAATTATTCAAAACCTTACTTCAATAATAACAATAATCAAAGACAATTTTTTCCGAATAATTTCCAAAATCAAAGACAATTTTCTCCAAGTAATTTTCAAAGACAATCATTTCCTAATAATTCTCCAACTCAAAGACAATCTTTTCCTAATTATCCCCAAAATCAACGATTTCAAGCACAAAATAATTGGTCAAATGACAAACCCCGATATGAGCCGTGGGGAACTCAGAATAAATACAACCAAGATAGACCCCCGTGGAGAGAACAGGGTCCTAGCCAACAATGGAATAGAAGTGACTCTCGAAACGACCCAAAAGACTTGAATAACTATCAGCCTAAACCTAATAAAATAATATGTCACTATTGCAAAGAACCGGGTCATGTAATTAATGATTGCCGTAAAAGACAACATAATAATCAATATCAACAGCAACAACCGCAACAATTGAATCCTTCTCAACAAATAAATTCGGAAAACTCCAATGTCCTTCCCAGACCGGTTGCTCAGAGGAAGGCCTAAAGAAAAAATTAAATGCATCCGATCCTAATTCTGAAAATATAGATGAACTAAAAACAGTAAAAGTAAACTTAAGCGTCACTGATACTATACCTCACATAACGCTATCAGCAAACGGTTTGAATAATCCTGTAAGATTAATGATTGATACAGGTGCAGGTCCTAATTTAATTAAAGAAAAAGCAGTCGAATCGTGCGTAAACATTAATAAACAACATTGTCTGAAACTTACTGGAATTAACGAACACCCAGTATACACTCTCGGTCAAATAACAATAAACATTCTAGAATTTCCAACAATTTTTAATATAATTTCCAATGAAGTACCAGTAGAACACGACGGAGTCTTAGGAAGTGAATATTTTCGCAAAAACAATGTAAAAATAAATTATGCAGAAAAGTAACTAGAAATCAATGGAAAACACTACCCTTTTGACTCCTCTGAAATAATCACAATTCCGCCTAGAACAATTTCTGATTTTTATATACATGTTAAAAACAAGGATAAGGAAATAGGATACGTCCCTGAATTGTTGCCTAAAGACAGTGGTATATATTTCGGAAACGCAATAGTTAAAAATAACAACGGTAAAGCATATTTAAAAATCGCTAATACTTGTGAAGAACCAGTAGTACTTGCAATTCCAACTGTAGAAATTCTCGACTTTGAAGAATTGACACCTGAAGATAACGAAGCTTTTATTACACAAAATCAAAATGAAAATAATAAATACCAAACAGTCGAACAAGTCCTTAGCTGTTTTCTGGATTCAAATAAAAATGGAGATTATGTTCACAAAACCTTTAATATTGCAAATGAAGATAGAGTCAAGTCAATAAAAGAACTATTACGTCTTGAACATTTAAATAAAGAAGAATATGCACATGTAGAAAAACTCATTAAACAAAACGCAGACCGATTCTATATACCAGGAGAAATACTCGAAGGCACAAACGTATTAAAACACAGCATTATAACCACGGACGAAATACCAGTTTTTACACGACCATACAGACTCCCCCACGTCCAAAAAGAAGAAATCCAAGATCAAGTCAAAGAATTAATTAAGACAAAAATAATAAAGCCATCACAATCTCCATATAATACACCAGTATTTCCAGTCCCTAAGAAACCGGACTCTCACGGAAACATAAAATGGCGTATGGTTTTAGATTATCGCAAATTGAACGAAAAAACTATCAGTGATTCATATCCACTTCCAAACATTACAGAAATTTTAGATCAATTAGGGAAAGCCCAATACTTTTCGGTATTTCACTTAGCAGGGGAATTCCATCAGATAAAAATGGACCCTAGAGATTCACACAAAACAGCCTTTTCAACTCCCTTCGGACACTATGAATTCAACCGCATGCCATTTGGTTTGAAAAACGCCCCTGCTACCTTTCAACGCCTTATGGACTTAGTATTCCCTGGCGGACCGGCCGAACGCAAACATTACGCTACAGCGTAACGGTAAAGTAATGGTAAAGTAATGGTAAAGTAATATGGCATTATAATTGATAAAAGAAACAAAATTAATATTTAAACTGTTGCAATTATAATAAAACGTTGAAATTTACGTTAAATGGCCATGCCATTTATGCGGATACATTAGAAGAACATGATAAAAAATTCACAGAATTAATAAATAGATTACGTAACGCAAATCTTAAATTACAACCTGACAAATGCGAATTTTTGCGTCCTGAAGTAAAATACCTAGGACATATTATCGATGAAAATGGAGTGAGATCAGACCCTAAAAAAGTAGAAGCCGTCAAAAAATTTCCAGTCCCTAAAAAACCAAAAAATATCAAAGAATTCATAGGATTAGCAGGATATTATAGAAAATTTGTCGACGGATTTTCAAAAATCGCCGGACCTCTAAATAAATTATTGAAAAAAGACACACCATTTGTATGGACAGGATCCCAGCAAACTGCACTTGACACATTAAAGGAAAAATTATGTAACACGCCTTTATTACAAAGACCAGATTTCTCGCAACCTTTTGTACTAACGACAGATGCATCAGGATTTGCCGTTGGTGGAATTTTATCACAAGGAAAAATTGGCAAAGATAAACCCATTGCTTACGCCTCTCGAAGTTTAAATGATAATGAAAGAAAGTATGACACTTATCAAAAAGAAGCCCTAGCAATTATATTTTGTGTAACACATTTCCGCCCCTATCTATACGGACACAAATTTACGCTAGTAACCGATCACAAACCATTAGTTTGGTTTCAAAATTGCAAAGATCCTTGTTCTAGAGTAACAAGATGGAAATTAAAATTAGCTGAATATGACTTTCAAGTTGTTTATAAAGCAGGAAAAATGAATGTAAATGCAGACGCGTTATCAAGAAACCCCACAGATTTTAATGACGAAATAGAAGAAGAAGATATTAAAATAAAAGAAGAAGTTACTCAAGTAAAAGAGGAAGATATTAAAATAAATGAAAAAGTTACTCAAATAAAAGAAGAAAATATTAAAATAAAAGAAGATATTAAAATGAAAGAAAAAGATACTCAAATACAAGAAGAAGATATTAAAATAAAAGAAGAAGTTACTCAAGTAAAAGAGAAAGATATTAAAATAAATGAAAAAGTTACTCAAATAAAAGAAGAAAATATTAAAATAAAAGAAGATATTAAAATGAAAGAAAAAGATACTCAAATACAAGAAGAAGATACTAAAATAAAAGAAGAAGATACTAAGATAAATGAAAAAGATACTAAAATAATGAAAGTTAATCAAGAAACATACTCTACGCGCTCAAAATCAAATTCAAAATCGAGTTCTAACAGAGACTCACAATCAAGTTTAAACTCACAGTCGAGTTTCAATCCAAGTTCAAGTTCAAATTCTAATATGAAAATAAATAAAGAAAACGATATTCTTACTGAAGAATTATTTAATCAAGTTAAAAAAAGAATTTATGTATTACTAAATCAAATGGATCTCTCAAATCTAAATGAAATAACAGAATCAAAATGCCACGCGATGGTAACAAGACGAAAATCAAGAAATCAAACTGAAGAAACTAAAAATCCAGTTAATAGGCAAGAAAATATTCAAGAAACCTTTGAAGAAGATAATAGCGAAGATAATTACGAAAAGGACTCTCAAGAAGAAATCATTATTAAGAAAAAACGAGGTAGACCACGCAAGGCTACACTAAAAACAAAAAACTTTATCCCTACTCTTGCAGCAAAAAAGAGAGGAAGACCAAGAAAAGAAATTATTACTAAATCAAAAAAGGACAATGAAGTAAAAACGGACGTTAATCCCGACTATATATCAGACAACTCAGACTCTGACCCAGATTATGATGAAAATATAAAGAAGAAAAAGAAATCCTGTAAGAAAAAGAAGAAATTGAAAACTCAAGGAGAAGAAGAAGATAGCAACGCAGAAAATCCAGATTATTTTTCCAGTTCCAGTGAATCAAGCGAAAATGAAAAATTAAGCGACCCTGAAGAAAATTTTTTAGAAGATTACAATGAAAATTTAAACGATGAAAATTTAAATGAAAATTTGTTTAATTTAGATGAAATTAATCCTGATTTTAATGAAGATTTATCAGAAACAAATGACAATAAAGAAACACATGACGGAGATTCAGCACAAAATCGTCCGCCCCCAGAGCCGCCGCCGGATAAACCAGCCGTCGGAACGTCAACTAAGCATCCAAATATAATAGACTGCCGCGATAAAATTACAATGAGAAAAGATAACTATGCATACTTTACTACAACGAATGGAGAACCCCGAGATAATGGATCAGAATTATTATTAAAGCGTGAACAATTACCCAAGTTTGCAAACCTTCAGAAAGGTCTTGCGAAAGAAATTCATAAAGGAAAAAATTATCACATAGCCCTTCCTATCGAAGAAGAAGAAAAAGAAAATCTTGCAGAAACACTAAATAGTATAAAGTTAACCATTTTTTCCTTGCATAATATAGCCAGCAAATTAAACTTAAAATCAATCAGTATAGCTAAAACTGGTTACGTAAATAATATACCATGGGAAGAAATCTTAACTCAACTAAAATCCGTATTTTCAGAATCAAATACAAAGATAATTATTTGCTCAGGAATCACACGATATCCCACAAAAGAACAGAAAAATGAAATTTTAGTAGAAGCTCATTCATCAGCATTAGGTGGTCACAAAGGAGTGACAAAAACATACAATAGAATACGACAACATTTTTTCTGGGAGAACATGAAAATAGACATACAAAAATATATTCAACTTTGTTTACAATGTCAACTTAAAAAATTGGTACGCGTCAAAACAAAAAATCCAATGGTCATAACTGACACCCCAGGAACCGCATTCGAGAAAATATCAATGGATATCGTAGGAAAATTACCAAAAACCAAAAAAGGAAATGAATATATTTTAACAATTCAAGATAACTTTACCAAATTTGGTGTAGCTTGTGCCCTTCCAAATCATCAAGCTAGCACAATAGCAGACGCATTTGTAAAGAAATTTATTTGCACTTTTGGCTCACCCAGAGGAGTTTTAACTGATCAAGGTAAAGATTTTTTGAGTAACTTACTACGAAGATTCGCTAAAAGATTTCGTATCAGGCAATTTAAAACTACGGCATTTCACCCACAATCAAACGGATCTTTGGAAAGATCTCATCACGTCTTAGCGGAATATTTAAAACAATTTACAGAGAAAAACGCAGAATGGGATGATTGGTTAGAATTAGCCACATTTTCTTATAATACCAGTGTTCATGAAGCAACAAAATGTACCCCGTACGAATTAGTTTTTGGAAAACTAGCTCGATTAACTTCCAGTGAACCCCCGCCGGAACATGAAAAATTACAAACGTATGATGACTATACAAAAAATCTAGTAACAAGATTACATGGAATTCGCGAATTAGCCAGACAAAATTTAATTTCAGCTAAAGAAAAATCAAAACAATATTACGATAGAAAAATCAATCCTCAAGAATTCAAAGTAGGAGACAAAGTATTTTTATTAGAAGGAGGAAAAATCAAAAAGCTCAACAATCAATATTCAGGACCATACGAAGTATTAGAAATTCCAGGAAAAGGAAACGTCAAAATTCAAATGAAAAACTCCCCAAGAGTCGTACACATTAATCGACTTAAGCGCTCACTGATTGATTTACCAGAAACAAAGTCAAAATCTTCTAAAAAAGTGAAATAACTTCGATAAATAATTTTTTTTTCTCATTCTTATTCTCAAATTTAACTAAAATGCTTTTTTTTTTTATAAAATTCCAAATTCATCGTCATATAAAATAATTACAAATATTGATTTATTTTTTTAATTAGATTTCATTGAATAGCTAAAATTATTTATAAGATTTTCTTCATGAATTATAACTATTGAATTAGACATGTTGAATAATACTAATTCATGTCTGCATTTATTTTCCAGAATCCAGCCATCGAGAAGCAATATATCTTGGCATACTATCTCGCTTTCCTAATTCAATGTTATTTATCCAACAGCAAAACCATCAAAATCTAACATCAGATATTGAAAATGTGATATGCTTTCAACTTAAGCCTTTAAAAAAGTTAAATTTTATTTTTTGATCATATCACAGAAGTTCTACATCTTCCTTCAGTTTCTACGACGTCAATTCAAGAATACATTTGTCAGTATATCAATTAAAGTTAACCCCTTATAGAATATCTATTAGTTTAAATTAAATTATTCTCCGAAAGCAAGACATTAGTTTTACCAAATTACTTTTTTTCTCTCTAAGCTATGATATCACAAAATTATAACTATTCATAAAACAGATAGAAAAGCAATAGTTTTGTACCTTAATTATAATCCATTTTTCTGTCGTACTTCCCATGATCACTTCTTTCACAAAACTGATCTTTCTTTTAAAATCTCAAGTATACATATGGGATAGATACAGTAGATAGTTGAACCCCACTTTTGAAATACATTTTTCCTACGAACCAATCAAAATAAAGAAGTTCTTCACCACACCCCCATAACAGCATCTATTGCAACCTCAGACGAAGACCCCTATTCCTAATCTTAGTATATTCAACTCCTATTTACCACTACTTTATACTACCTACAATTTGAAACTGTTTTAAAACCCCAACCTACATTCATCTCTCTTTTTCTATTTACCTCTCACTCAATGTCTTACTTATTTTCCAATCTACATTCATACATCATGTATCCTAATGAAGTATTAATTGCATTAACTTTGAAATAAACAAGTTAATTATTAATTTATTTTGCTTAAACCTTTACATAAAATCATAAAATAACAAAAAAAGCAAAAATTAATTATGACTATTCTATACACTCACTCATTTCTCATTCAATCACTTTTTATCTATTCAATTCTCACTTATAACTTTCTCAAGAATTTTTTTTCAGAAAATTTTTTTTTCTCCTTGCTAATTTTTCTATTTTTTATTAGATATGAGAATTCACGTATTTAAAGAAATGTTGAACTATGTAAGGTTGGAATCTTTTCTTTCCTTTCTGTACAGAAATTATTCCAACTCCTGAAAGCCCAAAGATTTCGCACTCAGACTATATGGACGGCGTTGATCCATACGGCTATTCAAAAGGTAACAGTTACCTAGTTAATACTTATTGGTTTCCACGAAAATCAAAATTATTTAGATTCATGTTGGAAAATAAAGCATCTATAAAAAAAACAGCAACAATCATAATGCAAGAAATCAACTCTACTGCTTTGCGAAGATGCCAAACATAAAAAATTCTATTTTTTGCCAGGAAGTCCCATCAAATTTTGTGAAACTTGCTTCCTTCTAGTTACTTCAAACTGTAAAACATTTTTCCGAGAATCAAATTCATGGCATTTCCTTGGTAAAATATCGCAAGTACAACAAAAATGTCATTCATGTTCGAAATACTTATTATATCCTAAAAGAAAATTATCTACATGTTATATTTATTTGCAAGTATCTGATCAATAGACACAAGAATGTATGCGAGACACCGAAATTCACACTTACATGTAGAATGAGCAAAAATGTTTTACAACAAATTCTTTTTCTTTAAATTATACAATACACTAATTCAATATTTTCGCTCATTTCACAATTAAACATGAAACAAGCGATCAAATACGATCTAATTTAAATATTCCTACTACTCAAGCATACCGATATTTTTACGTATGATTATTATATTCCTACTACATGCACTTGCATGAATTTAATATAAACAAAAAAGAAAAAATACAAGATATTAAAAATATATACTTTTTTTCTATTATAACAATAAGCATAATTAGGTCAAACAAACATTGACATAAAACTTTCTATTTTTTCATTATAAGATTTAAATTTTACTATCTTAAAAATATTGTATGTTTTAGTAAAAATGGAAGCAGCTAATCTAAGGATAAATCCAGCTGAATCAGTCAGCCCATTGCAA
>CAKNXH010041949.1:0-19834 GCA_932178445.1 Andricus quercusramuli
ATATATATATATATATATATATTAGGGTGGGCCAAAAAAAACTTTTAATTTTTTTTTCCTCAGATACCATGAAAATATTGTCAGAAATGACGAAAAAAGAAATACACCAGAGCTTCGTTATATGCTCGCGCGACTGCAGGCAATATTAGCAATTCCTAGAATTGCTCGTCCCCTCAGTTTCTCAGGGGGCAGGGTGAGAGACGGTTGCGACTCCGCCTATGAAGGGACGCACTGCATTACTCCGCAGTAAAGTAGATTGCGCAATGCCATGCAAACGGTTCAGGCGACCCTGCATGTTTACGTTTCGCTGCTGGCGATATATGCCCAAGGTTATTTTCAGCGAGATTTTCAGGCAACCCCCGAGATTGAGCATATAACGAAGCTTTGGTGTATGGTGAAGCTTGAGCTCTGAATATTAATATTAAGAGGTGGCGATTTGTGATTTCCCATTTAAAAAACACAGGAATTTTTAAATTTTTTTTCGATTTTTAATGCGTTTGAACGAATAATTGTCTAGTGAAAACAAAAACTTATTCTTGTAGAGAATTTAATGATCTACAAAAAATGTCTGATATAATTTTTTGCTAAGTCGACTCATGCAAAAGTTATGGCAGATTGAAAATTAAAAAAATACTTTTTCATTAAACTTCCATCAGACTTTTGATCTCAAAGAGCTCAAAAGCATTGAACAGCTTTATTTTTGAGCTCGAAGAGCTCAAAAACATCGCAACCAGCGGCTAAATTGCAAACTTTCAATGACTGAAATTAGCGGGAAGTTGCAGGGATGGCCTTTAGGTCAACCGTTTTCCAAAATTTTTTTTATTCAAGTCATTATTCAGGTAAAGTAAAGTTCAGATTTTTTTTTTTAAATTAAGTTTCATAAAATTGGTTTTTCTTACGATATTTTGCAAAAATGTTATTGCTTTACCAAAAACATTCGATTAGTTTTACGAAAAATAAGATATTTTATGTTTTTGAGCCATTATTTTGTGATAGAATATAAAAAATTGTAAAAATCATCTTTTACGATTTAGAGTTGGACTTAAACCTCGAATAACTTTTGAAAGAGTCGACTTAAAAAAAAATCATATCCGACATTTTTCGTAGATCATTAAATTCTCTACAAGAATAAGTTTTCGTTTTCACTAGCCAATTATTCGTTCAAACGCATCAAAAATCGAAAAAAAAATATAAAAAAATTCCTGCGTTATTTAAATGGGAAATAAAAAATCACAAATCGTCACCTCTTAATGTTAATATTAAGAGCTCAAGCTTCACCACAATTTTTTTTCATAATTTCTGACAATATTTTCATGGTATCGAAAGTGTTCAATGGTTTTGAGCTCTTTAAGATCAAAAGTCTGATGGAAGTTTAATGAAAAAGTATTTTTTTAATTTTCAATCTGCCATAACTTTTGAATGAGTCGACTTAGCAGAAAATCATATCAGACATTTTTTGTAGATCGTTAAATTCTCTACAAGAATAAGTTTTTGTTTTCACTAGACAACTATTCGTTCAAACGCATTAAAAATCGAAAAATTTTTTTAAAAAATTCCTGTGTTATCCAAATGGGAAATCAAAAATCACAAATCGCCACCTCTTAATATTAATATTCAGATATCAAGCTTCACCAGATTTCTTTTTTCGTATTTATTTATTGATTAAAAATGATTAAATATTCATTTTTGATCTATAATGAGCGTCCCCTATAGAAATTTGAGTGAAAAATGCCCAAAAGTGAACAGTTGATAGATGATGAAAATTTATTTATGTAAACAATTATTTGTTTATTGATTAAAAATGATTAAATATTAATTTGTGATCTATAATAAGCGTCCCCAATGTAAATTTGAGTGAAAAATGCCGAAAAAATGCAAATTCGATGGGTGATAGAAATTTATTTGTTTAAACAATTATTTATTTATTAATTATAAGTGGTTGACTATTATTGACTCGATAATCGAATAATTATTTGATCACTATTACTTTATTTAAAAACTTATTTGTTAAGAAAATGATCATAGTTTTGTTCCGTCACCGAACTGATTAAGGGTACACTTTGCAAGGTCATTATTCGTGACCTATTAGGAGTACGAGAAGTTTTTTTTTTAACTCACGCAGAATCAAGTCCTCTTTCATTTATCTTGTTGGAACTTTATTGTTTGACATCCACGAAACGAGTGATTTCTAAAAAACACGACTTTCGTGTTTTCGTTTAAAAAAGCACAAAAAACCGGTATACTTGGGAAGGTACTCGTGACCTATAGGAGGTACAAATATCTTTTTTTTTCAACTTACGCAGAATTTAGTCCTCTTGTATTCATTCTCTAGGAACTTTCTTTTGTGACAACCCAGAAACGAGCTATTTACAAAAAACTGAACTCCGGGGATTTACCTGTAAATTCAGGACGAAATGGGTCACCTTCGGCAGGTGCTAACTCACGATCTATTGTAGCTAGGACAATGTTTTTTTTTAAATTACAGGTAGTTACGTCTACTTTCATTCTTCTGTTGGCCATTTTTGGATCTGGCGATCAGGATCCGAGCTACAGAGAAACAAAAAAAAAACATGTGATTTTTGGCAAAAAATTGAAAAAAAATCAGGGTTCTCCGAAAGACCGTAACTTCTAGACTATTGGTGGTAGAACACTTTTTTTTTTTAGTTTCACGCAGAATTTTACCTACTTTAATTTTGGTAAGAACACTTTTATCCGTAAAATGCACAGGAAAGCACCAATCCACTGCCATGCGATATTTTTCACCTCCATATTCCGGGACAAAATTTGGTTCACGGAACCTGACCCCGTATTATGCACCCCCAAACGAAGCATTTAAGAGAAAAAAAATGAGTCCTCCAAAAATTACCGGGTAAAAGTACCAGATGACTGGACTATTTTGCGCCTTCGGGAAACTGAGCCGGTGTAACTCGGTCCTATGAGATTAGCTTTCCGAAAGTAGTATAAATTACACATTAAAAATTTGTGAACCATTTAAATTATTATTGATATTTCATACACTAGCTAAATTGGTGTGGATTTTTTTTCGTAGGATATGACAGTCGCATGGTGCACAAAAAGAGCAGAATTAGTCTTTAAGTGCGTAAAAGGATTCATGATAGAAATGGCTTCATGGGGAGGAGCTGAACTAAAGAATTTACAATTTTTAGTACCTAAGGTAAACTACTTTACTTGAAAAAAACATTAAAATGGTTTGTAAAAAAGACAAAAATAATTTTTGAAATAAAATGTAGTTGTATTAATGTAATATAATTTTGCTGCAGGGAATGTCTGAGGATGTATTTGGTACTTTGGCTACTATGCTCCCCAGTATATTTCGTGTATCGAATCCTCTGGTTTTCAAGGCAACAAGTACACCACAAACTCCGAAAAAGTAACTGGAAAGTTTAGAATTTATCGTGAGTCATTAAAATACAATGTTTCTTATTATGTACTACCTTTTATAGAACTCGCTATCAAATTTTAAACACACGAAAGATACAATTTCAGAATAAATAAACGCTCGTCTTTTAATGAGCTTTCTGTTATTATTCACGCTCATGCTTGATTTAAAAGTAAAAGATATCAATATCCTTGTCAACTTTTGCATAAATGTTGTGCTCTCTTTGATAAGCGTTCATAATCTGTGTCTTAGCCGATTTCGTAATAACGCGAAACTAGACACGCGTCGCAGGTCTTATTATTATTTATAAGAAACTTTAAATGATTAACTGAAGAGGTCTGATTAGAATAAAATATTTTTCTTTAAAATTAAAACTATGTTTCAAATAACTAAGATAAATCAGTTAATTAATTGACTTTAATGGTTTGATAATTAGGCAACTGATTAATAATTTTTTAATGCTGGTACGTGACATAAACATTAGACACTGCAAATGATTATACTTATCAAAATTGATTTGCTCAAAGCCAAAAGGTTTCAAGTATCATTATTACTCAAATGAAATTATTTCTGCTGTAAGATAACAAAGACATAACGAGTATTTCTTGGAGATGAAAATTTGAAGTTGGTCCAGCATAAGTAAAAAAATAAAAAGGATCAGTGCAGTAGTGAGTTCAAGATAGATTAAAATAGCTAATTGCAGAATATATTTTTGAAAAACTGATGATCCTGGGAACCATAGAGAAGTTTTTAGGAAATGTTGAAAGACGAGGTCGGATGAAATTTCCAAGTTTCTTGATGATGGCCAAGAAAAGGTTAGAGGCCTATGTTTAGCCTGAATTTATTTTGCATTCTGAACAAAGTTCTAGGCATCATAGGAGCAAGAGGGCATTTTGTAGAAAGTGTTGAAAGCTGATGGCATTTGCTTCTCTGAATGAGAAGTTTCCGATTTATCTTGTATAAATGAAATTTTTTGCATAACATTGCATGCAACTTTTTAAGTTCACTTGTCAATCCACCGAATAAACTCATACCTTCTAAGAAAGCCTTTCGCTCTTAAGTAATGATTAATAATTTGTTTAGATGTGATTCTCCGCAAGAGAAACGCGGTCATTTTTCTCTGCTAATTATAGTAAATCGTTTCGCAAACATGCCGACTGCTGAAGACCTGACATCTGTACTGTTCAAAAATACATTAATTGAAAAAAATATGTATATGTAATCGGAGTAGTGATTAGCTTCGAAAAACAATTAAAATTGCCACTGTGACCACAGCATGCATCTCAAGAGAAATAATCTGAATTTATCTAAGTGTGGTACGTTAGCTTCGCAATTCTGAACTTATGACCTGGCTGTCGATGAATTCTTTGCCATTCTGTCGATCGTTGAGTAGCAAGCTTAGTTCAATCTAATTGAACTCTGGTGCGAATCAAGTGAATTCAGTACGCTTACCTAATTTCTGTTCTAAGATAATACGATGCAATTTTCGATGTGGATCTATATTGTTTTTGTTTTCAATCTTTTCATTATAATGTCGGCAGAATCATGGAAATCGGATAAAGTGAGTAGCTAGTCCTTCTACGTAAGTTAATATATCATACAATTTTATAGCAGGTGCCAAAACTTATTTTTAATTTGAAGTTGTTATAATAAATATGTCTAAATAAATTCTCAGTTCACTTTTAAACAAAATTGCACTCATTTAAAGATGCACTTTGTGTAATAGCAAATTATGATAATATTATAATCTCACCATATTGAAATGCTAAAGATTAATTTCATCTTGAAGGTAATTATCTTTGAGCCATTTCATTATGAGTTTTCTCTAAATCTGATATAGTAAGATTTCGCTGATTCAAATAATGCCAAGTCGTTTATTAATTCATATAGATTTGATCGTTAAATTAGAAAAACATTACTAATTGATAATCAGATTACTATTTGCTTAATAATTTAATTTTGGAGGAATTTATTCTTAAACAAAATGTATTAGTAACAAACTACTTTGGTCATTTTCAACAAATTCATGGTCTAAGCCATCTCTGAAAATGACACTGGCTCCCAGCGTAACCGCCGTTATCCGAGGGGTACATTTCTTTTGCAATCAGTGTACAAACTTTCTTACAATCAGTGTACAGACATTATTGCAATCACCCTGCAATCTCTAGAAATCACCGTGAAATCAAGTACAACCACTCTGCAATTACGTGAATTCACCCTGCAATCACGTAAAATCAAGTGCAATCATTCTGAAATCACCTTGCAATCACGTGCAATCACATAAATTTTCTCACAAAAAGATAGAAATTTCTGTTTTTAATGTTTACTTAACAAAATTGATTCAGTAAGTTCATACCTTATATACTATGAGTGTATATTATGAATTGTCCGAATTTAATTCAAGGAATTTCAAGGTATTATAAAAATAAAGTATCGCCGCATGCAACTGGTATTATTACTTGGCCCTTGGCGTACAGTAAGGCTCTCTAGAAGGCAGTCAGTGACTGCAACGACTGCTAGTGGCAGTCACGAGACTAGGTCAAACCGGCCCTCATAAATTTTCGTCGTACTTGTCCTTTCACTCGTACCTAATCCTTCACGGTAAATTACAGTTTGAAAAAATGTATTGTGAATTCAAGTAGAAAAAAATCAGACACTTCGGTGTGGACAATAAGCCGCAACGAAACGTGACAGAAACGACCGTAACCCTTGCCAGGATTCCTGGAAAGCGAAGAAAAAAATAACAGAAAAACTTGGTTGCAGTCATACACTTGTCGGTGGCAGTCAGCCTCTGCTGAAAGTGGTGAGCCCTGGCGTACAGGCATCTTCCCAGCGAGGAACCACATAAAAAGTAACTTGAAAATGTATCTACCTACAATTTTCATTAATAAACAGAACAGTTAAAAGGACACAAAAAATAAAATATTTTGTTGATTGGACAATTCCTATTTCACTGATATTGGTGCAAAGATAAAAAACATTCATATTTTCATATGGCTAATGTCTGTACAAATGTCTAATGTTTAACCTTATTAGTTTAAATTTAATTCGTGAAATTGTTTTCTATATTTATTTATTGATGCTTATGATTTAAGAATACCGAAGATAAGTTGCGAATAAATTGTAACATTTATATTTTTCATTTACACAGTATAATAATTTATAACATATTATCCACTTCCGATTCATAGTTCTGAAAACTTACACCTCTTACAAAATAAATTAAGCCCTGTGTGTTGCGTGACATCCATACTTTTAAGATGAACCTAATACTTTTTGCTACTTTTCTCATACAACTTAAATATGCGTGCTTAAACAAGCAAGCAGCCTATTCGCTACCCCATTTTCCAGAAACCACAAAAAGTGGTCAAAATTCGATTTTATCCTAGGGCTATTGCGAATAATATTGTGCAGGGCGGAAATCTCGATACCTCTGGAATGTCCCACGGATATTTCAGAATATCCTGAGGATATCCTATTAATGTCCCAATTTTATATGCCAAGGAAGTCCCCAAGATATCCCAATTATATAATTTAGTATATTCCTGAAAACTCAGACATATCTACTGCCAATCATGCGTATATTCAATCGTATCAATAAAATAACAAATTATTTAACACTATTAAGTACTTTTTTGGAGATTTTGTACAAAGTAGAACATTATAAAGTACAATAATAATAGTAGATTCACTTCCAGGTAAACTCCATCATTGCTGTCAGTGTGCGTAAAGTGTCCCGCAATATAATAAGTCACGCTTTAACAAAAGTCAACAATTTTTCAAATATTTTGGGCCGGCTTATAATCCATTCTCATTTGTATTATGTAAACTAACGCGGTGCATATTAATTTGATTGTTTTTTATCATAAAAACTGATTTTGTCGTTATACTGATAGTGAAAAGTGCGATCCATATAAATTACGCAATTTAGAGGTTACATATACAATAACAGCCAACTTTTAAATTTCCAGAAATTGGCTTGTTATTTATTGTAAATAGGCTGTTATTGGTTAGTAAAATAATTTGTTTATAATTATACTGAGATCGAATTTGAAAGAAACCGAATATTCGAGATTTGTATAAAGCGGTTTTTTGTCAAACAGATGTTTGTGAATCTTTAAGTTTTTCAGGAATTCTACATATTTTAATTAATATGCATTTCAGAAACATTGGATTCCACTGCCAAAATTATGTATATCCCGCACAGGAAATTGTGTTGATATCGTACGGGGCGGAAATTTCGATATCCTTGGAATATGCCACGGATATCCCGGTAGATTTTTTGGACATTTTACAGTACATCCCATATCCTGCTGAGATATCCTAGGGATATGCCGAAGATATCATTTTGTTGTGAAGGAAGTTTCAGACATATATACGAATACTTTGCAATTTTGGCGGCCATATTGGATTTGCCCGTTTGAATTTGTAATTTTTGACGTTAAATTCGAAATCAGCGACCCCGAAAACCCCCTTATATCAAATTTCAGAATAATATGTAAAAATTTTGTAATTTGGTCTGACATATTGGATTCGCCATTGTGAATTTGTAATTGTTGGCTTCAAATTGGAAATGAACGACCTCAAAAACTCTTGTATACCAAGTTTTAGACAAATTCAAATTTTGAAAACATGAAAAAATATTTTCTGGAAACCCCACCTTCCTTATTTTTCCCCATATTTTTGACAAGTTCATGCTAATAAGAGAAAGGCAGCAGTAAACCATCTTTGAGACCGGGAGACTTTTTTTCCCGTGAAGCGTAATTTTGTAATTTCTCTCGTAAACAATGCAAGATATCGCTAAAGAGTAAGAGATATTTTGCATTCAACTTTTTTTAGACGTCAAAACTTTTCTATTAACATTTTTTCATATCCGCCGTTGTTTGCGAGAAAAATTTGAAAATTCGATTTAATGATAACAAAATTCTCCTGGCCACATAAGTTATTTATCCCACATAAAACTCACAAGATGTCTTTCTTATGAAAGTACAAATGAGACAACAAAAATTCAAAAAGTATAACTGTGGTTTTTTTTGATAAAATCAACTTTTAATATTTTCAGAAAAATCCCCGTTGTTTTGTTCATTTTTGTAAAAAAAAAAAAAATGAAAATACGCATAACCACATCGCCGAGAGGTTTCAAATGTAGAACCTGCCTAATTTAAAATGAATACGGTCATTTTAGCTTGTAGGTTGCATTTTCAAATGCAGTGAACAGCTCGTTTCGTTCTTCTCTTCACGCTGAATCATCCAAGAACTTTATTTTATTCAGTATATTGTTGGAGTGTTTTAATTCTTATAATATTTAACTAAAAACTTGTTTCCCATAATAGCACAAAAAAGAATCAAATTCTGTATCGAATAAGCTGAAAACAGGAGTTTTATACATAAGTTACGAAAATGCTCATAAAATGTCATATTTCGAAGTTTGCAAACATCAGTGCTAATAATATTTTTTTCTCATTTCATTTGTTTATTACTACGAAAATTTACTTAAAAATTGATTCAAAATCTTAAAAAAATATTAGTTATTCACGTAGTTACGAGGGGTTAACATCTCGTGAAGTCAGGTGTCTCGTCAGGTGTACATTTTCGCTGAAGTCACTGGCGTGAAGTCACTTGAATTCACATGAAGTCACTGAAATCAATTGAAGTCAGTGTACACTCCATCAGCCGAGTTATGAACCCCTCGCGTAGTTAGGAACATTTCTTAAAAGAATCGCAATTAGACGTCCTTTTCATAATATGTTTTGAAAAAATTGTCATATTTCTTTTGAGATACAATGATTAATTTGAGTGCTATTAAGGGCACGTGACACTTATCCGATGTCTTCCTTACTGCTATTTTTTACCGTACAATTTTAATACAAAATTGAACACCAAGCAAAAACTTAGGTAAAGTAAAAAGGAGCATTTATGTAGTCATTTTTTTAATTTAAAAATTGTTAAAATTTTTTGCTGATAATTGTAACAATTTATTAGCACGTAAACGTTCTTTACTTCCCCAAACATTCAGCTCGATATCTCATTTCGTGTGGTATATTGGTGCGGTAAAAAAAAATTAGGAATCGGATGAGCGTCAATTGCCGTTAATAGTTAATAGGACTGATAGGCTATTAACCAGTGAAAGCTTAGCACCTCCAAGCCGAAAATTCGAAAAAGGACATGGTTCGCTTCTAGAATCTAGAAGTCAAGGAGAACTATGACAGGCCTTGAGTGCGCTACAGAAACGATCGCCGAGAATGTAAGTTCCAGTATATGCGGCACTTCTCATTTTTGAAAATAATTGACTCCATTTCCCTAGGAGCGTGTAGCGGAGCGGTATTAGGATGAATGCCGTAAGAATGACGGAGATGGTAATAAAGCACTTTTGGCAAAGATATTATAAACCTAGATGCGGCAAGTGGCGGCGGAGTGGGGGAAAAATATATATAGCAACTACTTTCGTGCGGTCCGTAGCTACTGCCCTCTTCGTACTACCTACCTCTACTCTTTCTCTGTAGGTTAAATCGCTGCTCTGCAGCTCTAAGGGTAACGATTTTTAATATATTATCCTTGCAGCTTCTCCCTTTTATCTCAAAACATCGGTAAAGTAGAAGGAGGGATTCTGACATAATTTACAAAATAACAATATAGTTTAAAATGATAATAGTTTTGAAATTCTAATCCTTATTTTATTTGTACTGAAAATAAATTAGAGACAATGTTAAAGTTTAGCCACAAAAATTAATTTTAATGCTAATTTTGTAATTAGGGAAATATTTATTTTTCAAATTGATATTTCACATTCCGGTGTATTAAGTAAAGATGATATAAATGTTTCTCTAAAATGGATAAAGAAACATGTATTACATTTTTATTTTCTTACAGCAATTTTTTATTAAATAATTTGAAAGAAATTAATTAATATTGATCCTAGGTTAGAAATAAACTGCAGCAATCAATTCTATGTAAAAATTAACTCCAGAAACTTGTACTATATTTTCACTTACATTTAAAACATTCTTTGTGTTGGCCAATATATAAATGTTAACTTATATTGAATTGATTATTTGAATTGATCTTTCAAATGAGGAACGCTTGCGAAGTCAAACAAAATCGAATATAACCAATAAAGATTATATAATATCTAATTAAAAGCCTTCGATGTTAAATGATTTATAATTGAAGTCTTCAAAATTAGGAAATGTTATTTTAAATTCTAAGTAATAATTTTAAATAGAAAACTGTCCAAGAGCTTTGGCATACAAAATTAAATAATTTTGTATGCCAAAGCATTTTGTATTTTAAAAACAAGAGCGAGTTTTTTAACCAACGACAGATAGAAGCTTTTCAAAATATCTACAATTTCTACCTCAATCATTTTTTTATAAGACTTGATGTTTTGGTTTTATTTCTCGAAAATAATATGCAAAAAATCCTATAAAATTTCTTCTGAGCATTTTTTGTTAGAATTTGTCATTTTCAGTTTTATTTATCAAAAATACTATGAAAAATAATAAAATACAAATTTTCGGCAAAACCGCGTGAGATACGGAAAAAAAGTTGTATGGTTGAATTACAGCTTTTAAAATCTCATTACGAAATTTCTTGAACCATTTTTGGATGAAATTTGCCATTTTTGATTTATTCATCTGAAATACTATGAAAAAATTTCAAATTTTGAACCAAACAACGCAACATACAGGAAGAAGCCTTAAGGAGGAATTATCGCTTTTAAAAAGTCGTTCAAAATTTCCTTACATCATTTTTTGATAGGACTTGTAATTCGGTTTTATTTGTCGAAAATACTATGTAAAACATCGAAAATTCAAATTTTTAGCCAAACGACGCGAAATGCGGGGCAAAGTTCTTGGAGAAATTTCAGCTTTTAAAAATTCCTGTAAAATTTCCTCAAAACATTTTTCAACAGAACTCGTCGTTTTTAATTTATTTATCAAGATGGCTATGCATATGTAAACATCGAAAATTCCAATATTATTATTACACATCGAAGTACTCAAAACTTATAAGAGAGAGGGGAGAGAGAGAAAGAGAGAGAGAAGAAAGCCTCCGTTCGGTGACATGAGACACAGCGCGTGTGTCAGATGCCTTCATTACACTTTCTAGTCGTGGTTTCATTTGAATCAGGCGCGACTCCCCACATCGAGGTCTAAAATGTTTTTTCCATGAAAAATAATGTGAAAACAAAAATCCTATTTTTAGAATCACAACGCGAGATAGAGAAGAATGTCTGAAAAAGGATTGCAGTTTTTTATTGCGTAAGGTCATTCAGAAAATAAATGTACATTTTTAAATTTCTGTCGAAAATTGAGCGCGTAACGCGTTTGTCACGATGAGAATGTGTACCTCAAAGCCTGCAGAGCTTTGAGCAATTTAATCAACTATACCTAATCACGTAAAAAATGCAGTGTATGAAAATGCATTAAAAAACTGGGAGCGGAAAGAGATTTTTTTTGCTATAAAGTTTCGTTTAAGAATTTCGAGTGCAAAGAATAAATATACGAGCGCGAAGTTCGGGGTAACCCATTATCGGCTGCAAACCGCGAGATCGGAGAGACGCGCGCTAAGCGCGCCATTGCAGCATGTGACTGCGGGACGGGGAGATTTTTTAAGAAAGAAGAAGCTGCATAAAACTTTCATATAAAGTAATTGTTATGCAAAAACACATTTTTAAGTTTTTATTTTTTCCCCTGTCCCAATTAAACATTGTTGTGAACAGCTTTCCTCACAACTTAATAAAAAGCCTTGATCTACAACGCATTTTTACACTCTCATCATAATGAGAAGGTATTGGTTTTATGTGAAAAATGACTGTCGCGGATTCCATCAAATGTCGACGTTTTGAGGCCCCCTCAGTCAGAAAAAATAGTTTCTACGTCGGTGTCTGTCGTTGTCGTCGTTGTAGTCTGTAAACACGATAACATTTGAAGAAATTATCCGACTGGATTGCCCCTTGGCACAGTTCATAAGAGTGTGAAAAGAAAGGACGAGTTCGTCAGCCAGCTATTTTGGACGAAATTTCAAAAAGTTAGAGCATTTTAACGAGCATTTAAAAAATTGTTCTGGTCATTTTTTTTCGAAATTTGACATTTTTATTCACGGTTCTTTATAACACATGGAATTTCGTCTGTTATTTCTGTTATGAGTAGTTATTTTTTCAGATTTTTAACATATATGATCTGAAAAAATAACTACTCATAACAGACTGCAAAAATGGTTTATATTAATGATTATTAATGATTATTAATTGTTTAAATAATTTCAAAATATCTTAAGCAAAAAAATATTATTCTTAAAATTCGTTAATTGTGTCATTCATTGCTGAAAAGAATAAATTTTCTCGATTTGCAGAGAAAAAAATTTTTAAACAAACAAAAATTATTTTAAAAGTTGCTAAATATTATGTAGAAAAAAAATATTACTCTTAAATTCCTTTAATTGGGTCATTAATTCTAGAAAGTAATAATTTTTCACGCTTTACAGGGGGAAAAATTGTTTAAACAAATCAAAATAGTTTAAATAATTACCAACCATCCTTCAAAAATGTATTGATTTGAAAATTCTTTAACTGTGTCATTATTTTCAGAAAATAATAACTTTTTACGATTTTAGGGAGAAAAAATTGTTCAAATAATTACCAAATAAGTTAAACAAGAACTACTACTCTTGACATTCATCAACTTTGTACGATTTATTCCGAAAGATAATAACTTTTCACGATTTACGGGGGGGGGGGGAATTGTTTAAACAAATACTAATTGTTTAAAAAATTTCCAATTATTTAAAATATACTTTAAAACTCGTCACTTATTGATTAAAAATAATTCATGTTGAAATTTTATTTTAAAATACCGTCTTTAGCATGAATTTGATAGAAAACTGCTATTTTGCATTTTTTGGGGCATTTTGCGGGTACAATTAAAGGGGTTCAGGTATGTCCAAATTAAAAGCTAGTGGGTGGAAATTATTCCTTAAACACTTCTCAAGAGGTGACAATACTTTAATTGACAAAAAATGTATAACAAGTACTTCTTTTTTCCATTTTTTTTGAAAATCGAGCTTTTCCCATTTAAAACCACATGTTAATTTCAAAAGCCCGGGGGCACGGGTTAACGTTGAATAAAAAAATAAATAAAAATTACGGAATTTCTTTTTCCGGAAAACGAATAAAATGGGGGGATTTTATCACCGAAAATCGAAAGTCGAATTTTTACAGGTATAAATTTGGACCACCCTAATGCTCAGGGTACTTGAAAATTTGTATTTTTACATTCTCATCCATAGAAGGTATTAGATTTGTGTAAGATTTTAAAATTTATCATATGCATGTTCCAAAAACGACTTGGATACTTTTTTTCTCCCCTTCGCAGGAAGTTGGAAAAAATCTTTCAAATTGTATGATTTATTAGAAAGATATGGAAATATACGCTTAAGTAATGGAATTTCCTTCTTCATTTGATATCAAATACAAATTTAGTCTTTTTTATCTGAAGAACATAGAACATAACATATATAGTCGTTGCGAAGCGCAACGATCAAATCTCGCTCCGCAAGCGCGCTCAAACTTTTCGGTTTCCATTATACAATGAACAGAAACGAGCGTGGAGCGTGAGGTTTACATGATTTTTAAAGGAAATATATATATATATATATATAATTAAAAAAAAGTTAAACAACCACCGCAGGGTACCACTAAGAGCAACTGCCATCTGGAAAAAATGTCAATGGCCCCCAGTAGAACCGCGGTAAAATACACCTATGGCCACGTCTCACATCCGTGAGATGGGTGGTCACAGGGCACGACGAAATCACAAATATATATATATATATAATGAAACCAAAAGCAGGTCATAACGATGAAGCTAACTAAGAGAGCATTTGCCCGCGAAGCGCGCAATAGTGAGCACACGAAGTCCGAAAACCGAGAGGAACCGAGCTTAAAGCATCCGCCAAATGTGTCCAAGCGCGTAGCGCGAGGTGAATATATTATCGAGCGCGAAGCGTGAGATAAACATATCATCGAGCGCGAAGCGCGATATGAATGCCTAATCGAGCGCGATGCGCGAGATCGAACAGATGCGCGCCCTAGGCGCGCTCAAACGTGCGAGCAGCGCGCGATGAGAATTTGCCCGCGAGGCGGGCAGATTTTTTGTCAGTGGTTTCCCATCTATTCCATACAGACAGGTATTTCCACCCTGCGAATAAAAAAATACAATCGCAGAAAAAACAAAAAATAATAACAATTAATGCAGGGAAAAATGCTGGCGGTTATCTCGGCTAAAGAAAATTAAGTTCGACAAGTATTTAATGAAAAATCGATAATTTTTCATATGAAACCCCTACCGATTTTCATTTTTTTTTGGCATTCCGAGATTAATCCCAGGATTTTTACCTATATCACCTTTCACCCTTTGTTTTTTCCGTGATGGCAGATTAATGTCGTATTAGGTGAATTACTCCTAATACAAATTTTGTAAAAATTATAATAACCAGCTCGTTTCCATGCCACCCAGGAGGTATAGCTACGACTCGTTTTTTTTTCAGTGGTTCTTTTAAAAAACTGTTGTATATCTCTATTCGATGTTATCGCGCATTATTATTACAGAGCAGCCACTGAAACTTAAGAAAACTTTCCGGCTATTTTCCGGTTTTCTAGGTCATTTTCCGGTTTTCCAGTTAAAAAATACATTTTTCCGAAATAGCTTTTCGTCATTTTTAATAATTAATATTATTATTATTAATTGCTTTGTTATATAAAGTTTCAAAATAATAATTAAACAGTCATTCTCACCACGCGCTTCTCACCTCACTTCGCTCAGACGCGTCTGTCGGATCTCGGGCTTCACGCTCGAAATTGAATTACCTCGCGCTCGGATATTTATTCTTTGTACTCGGAATACCTGAATGAAATTTGAGCAAAAACATGTATTTTGTAGACCCGAGTTCTTTAAATCTGCATACTCTGAATTTTCTGCGTAATTAAGCATAGTTAAAGATTAAATTGCTCAAAGCAAATTTTATTTTATTTTCTGAGCTACCTTCGATAAAAATCAAGAATCCTTTCTTCAAACTTCCTTTCCTATCTCGCGTTGTTAAGAAAATTTGTAGGAATTTTTAAAAACTGAAATTCCTTTCAAAACTTCCCATTCATATGAAATCATATATGAAATCGATCTTTTGTGTCTTGGAAAGTAGAGCTTTTTTATATTTCAGCTTTTTTGACACTTCTTACCTTGAACAAGAATTGTAGCCCACCCGTAATTTGCCAGTAGTTAATAGTTATATATACTTCATTGTAGGTATATTCCGATGTTTTGTAATCTAATAACAATAGCCTACAGCTGGGATGGCTATGAAATATGCATAACGTAAATTTACACCTTATAATTTACGTGAATAATGTTAAAAAAATGGTATGCTGTCAAAGATTACTTTCAAACTTTAAAAAGGTAAAAAAAAAATTTCACAATGAACAATCGGAAAAAAAATTCTTCAATTCAAAGAATATTTCCTTGAATCAAAGAAATATATTCGTTGCCCTAAAGATTTTTCTCTAATTTGAGATGATTTTCTTCATTTGGAAGTTTCTTTTGGTTGAATGAAGAAATCATGTTAAGGAAACTGTTTCTTTGATTCTAGACAAATATGTTTCTGATATTTTGAAAAATATTTACAGTAACAATTAAATGCAATTTTGTTTAAATGTGATTGATATTTATTTCTTTATTGATTGCCAATTACGTGATATTGACATTTGATATTCTAATATTGCTATTTATTGTCCCCGATTCCCTGAACAAAAACAGCGTAGCACTATTTTATTCGTAACTTTTTACTATAACTTAAATTTACAGAGAAAATGTTTATTTTTGAATTATACTGTCTAACTTTAAAAGCTTTATAATAAAAATTATTTGTCTTAGACAATACGACAATTTCAAGTCGACTGTGTTTAAAATTTTTCAATTTTTAATGTTTTGATTTTAAATGCCTTAAAGTTAGAAATATTATAAGTAATTACAGTCTTTATTATTAGAATATTCCATAAAGTATATCCAATAATTATCTCTCTAAACCACTAATTCAGTTTCAAAATTTATAAAATCATTTTCGAGTTTGAATTTTTACGACTTTTTTCTGTAAATTCAGAAATTAGCATTAATCAGAAAAAATATGACAACACAATTTTCTCTATATGTACATATATTATGTATGTACATATTTATAACTTAAGAATAAATCGAAATATTTTGATTTTTTCGCAATATCGTCTTAAAGAACTTCTGAAAATAGTTAATCTTGGGGATTTCATTATTCAATGACAATGTACATTCCTAATCACTCGGTGATTAGGACTCAGGAAAAAGCATTCAGTATTTTTTGAACGGCCCCTATATATATGTGGTGTCAAACAATGGTGTCTTCAAAGTATATATCATGCGACGCAGAATTTGATGAAACGTATAGATCAATAAAGTCTCGGAAAAGTATTTTTGGTACCTTTTTTGAAAATCTTAAGAATCAGTTATATCTCGCTGGTCTGAAAGATCTAAATTCTAAAATTCCAACAAGAAACCTAAAACTGAATGCAGGAAAGTGTCCTTAACATTTTTACTTAATATCTTTTGTTAGCTGTAGTAAATTTCCCGAGTACCGCATCCTTTAAATTTAAAGATTACACCTGGAGATGTGAAGAAAAGCAGGTATATATTCCGGGCGAGTTACCTTCCCCTTCAAGTGGGACCCTTACCCCTCTCACCTCTCTCGGTGCCGAGTGCTCGCCTGCGTCTGTAGTCGACCCTTGTCAGCGGGGGGTCATTTTACTCATGAGGAATAAAGTACAAAACATAAAGATTTTTTAATTTTGCAATTAGTAATTTGGAAATATTATATTCGAAATCTACGTTTCTTGGCGATTCCAAAGATATGTTACTTGACTTCGTAAGTTGAAAATTAGGAGTGTTTATTAGGCCATATCCCGTTTTTTCGGATTGTAACGCTCGGGTCGACTAGTTTCTAAACAGATCCGCTATTTTGATTTAAAAAATTAATAATTAATTAATATAATTGTCTGTATTTGTATTGTAATCGTTTCATTTTCAATGTCACTCATAAAATGTTTAAAAAAAATTCAATCATATGAATCAAACTGTTCACAATTTTAAACTTTTAATTACAACCCGTTTCAAACAATAAAAGCATTCTCAGTTGAAATAGTATAATTTTAGGGTCTACAAAATGAGACATAGTATGCTTAAAAATAAAATAACAAAAAATGTGTAACTTCACAATTTAAAGGTCTTAAAATTAAAAATTCAATATTATCGAAGGTTGAACAATTCCGCACAATTCTGCAATTGTTCCATTTCAAATATAAGCTTAATAGTTGAAATTTCTTAAAATGTAAACTTTCCCAATCAAATCATATCAACTTCAAGTGCGGAAAATGGAAGGACAATTTCATTGTCAATGAATGTAAAATTTCAGATATGTAAATCGTACATGAATGTCCAACAAAAAATAAATAAATTTTCAACCAAGAAGATGAATTTTCTATCGAAAAAGATAGTAGGAGTATACAAATTTATTTTCTCTTATTATGTAATGTCGTGCAAAAGTTTCTAGACATCTATTTTCTAATAGGCTGAACAGGCACCCTAGTGTTAATAATAATAAACTGTAGATTTTGTCTCAATTATTGCATAAAAGGTGATAAAAGTACCCGTTTGAAGGGCATAAATGAAAGCCAGTATGTGTTAATTTTAATAGAAGTTTTTTGAAAAAACGTTAATGTTTCCGGAAAATATAAATAAATTCGGAAATAACCAATTTTTCATTGTTTGTGGGCTAATTTTGAAGATAATTTTCTGCAAGTCTGTTAGAATCAGTTATGAAAACCTGACTTATATCAATATTGATAAGTTCTTTAAATTAAGCTTAGGTTGTGATTGCATGGAAGGAAAAATTCTACAAACATCTTATCAAGTCACTAAAATAATAAAGAAAATTATCTTTAAAACTATCTTTAAAATAAGAAACTAAAAATGAGATATTCAAAGATAAACAAATTGAAATTTAATTATTTAAAATAAATTAGGCCTCGAATCATTAAAATTTCAGAATGCAAAATGCAAACTTAAAAATGTGCATTGTATAATTCTTTTTTAATTTTTAATTTATAAGTGACATTTTTTAATTTGAATGTTTCAATAACAATGTAAAATCCTTTGATTGTAGAGTTTCAACCTAAAGTTGTTAAAAAATTATATAACTTTGAACATTTAAAAAATTTATTAATTCACTCTTCAAACAATTTTATTTCCTACAACGCATTCTCCCCTTTGCCTTCTGCTTAGTAAAGCTTTGTTTATAAAATACCGATGCGGACCGATATCAGTTCTCTGAAAGAACACATTGTGTCGCACTTATGTTACTTTGGATACTAATGGGCCCAAGTGGGGAACCATACATAACAATTTTGTGAGGTTCCTCACTTGGTGTGATCGCTAGAGAGATTGATCAGCAACCTGGGTCGGAGCAGTGTTGCGGAATGAACGTGTCATCTAAATAAATGACACGAGAATTCCAGATCGATCTAAAACACATATCCCTAACACCTATAAAACTCCTATATACCTTATGCCCATATACCAACCTACTCTATACCTATTCACCTGTTTACTATTCCCCAACCGAGCAAGTCACGCCTACCCCGAAAGGGAAATGGCTTAATGGTATAATAATAATAATAATAATCTACAGTCTACATTTAGAATTAGGCTAATTAAATTTCATGAAGAAGAATATTAAAAATTGAAATTTCGTTATGAAGAATACATTATTATGACACTTACCATTATTATTACACATCGAAGTACTCAAAACTTATAAGAGAGAGGGGAGACAGAGAGAGAGAGAGAGAGAAGAAAGCCTCCGTTCGGTGACATGAGACACAGCGCGTGTGTCAGATGCCTTCATTACACTTTCTAGTCGTGGTTTCATTTGAATCAGGCGCGACTCCCCACATCGAGGTCTAAGATGTTTACACATCAAAAATTAATTTTCAACCAAAATTAAAATTAAGGTCCCGGAAGCTGGAATTACAACATTGTCATACAGATATGGTCACTATGCCATAATTTAGTGCCTATTTAGTGCTAATTTATGCTGCAGAAAAAAAATGTTGTGCCCGGTAATTTTGACCAAAAACATGTTAATGTGCAAGCTTCAATTCAATCAATTTTCAATTTTCAATTTTCAAAATTCAATCAAGCTGAAGCCACAACTCCGGTATGCGAAACTCGGAAACTATTAGTGATATCAAATTCTTCTTTGTGCAGGAATTTAGTGCTTATTTAGTGCTAATTTATGCCAGGAAAATTAGTTTTTGTGCCCGGATATTTTGGTCAAAAACATGTAGTAGTGCTGGCT